>VZTM01002079.1:2146-20242 GCA_013400555.1 Jacana jacana
GATATCTGTGTATGAAGAAAATGCCAAGTGCATTATATTATAAATATACAAATATTAAACATGGATCAACATGGGCAATATAATCAAACCATGAAAAAAACAGTGAATTTAAAAAATGTTGGTAAATTTAAAAAAAACAACAATGGTAATTCCATGCTCCACAGCTGAAAAAAAAATGTATTTATGTTTGCTGTAAAAAGAAATGTCACAGGTTTTTCTGATCATTATTCCTGGTATCCAGAAATAATATCCTTGCAGAAGTCATCTGTTGAACGTGTGATCTCACATACAAAGATGGTATTTGTCTGCCATGGCACACAACCTCCACGATTATGTCAGATAGTGGACAAGAATTTGATTACTATGAATTTAAATATTTTGTAAAAAAGTTTTAAACACTTCTGATTTGGGATATCCACAGTCTGATGGCAGTTTGGGAAGACCACTTCAACAGCCTGTGAAGTTCTAATCATATGGCATTTAGGAATTCTTTAATTCCAGAGCAGTGCTCTAGATATTGAACTATGTTCACCAGCAAACTTGGACTAAGACCGTCCAATGGCGTAGTTGGTGTTCTTTGGAGGGTGCCAGAAGTGCTGTGACATAATCAAATAGAGAATTTACTGTATTAAAAAAGGGCAGGAATGAAATCTTTGCAATCCAAGACAGCTAGACTGCTTTTAATGGAAGCACATTTAATGACACAAAAGACTGCTGTCATGAGGAGTGCCTCCTCTCTGGTGAGGCAATTACTGAGCAAGCATGGATCTGCTGGACAAAGAGCAGGCATTGCACCTTCTTCCTTGCTGGGAAGAGGTGGACACCAAATCTTAAAAACAAGTAAAAAGGAGTCCTTAAGATAGATAGCATTGATGGAACGGACCCAGCTGAGAGGATAATACCATGGCACGTCTCAAAAAGGCATGAACCAAAGGAGGCCAGCACAGATACTGTGGATGTATGTGTTGTACTTTAAGTAGTCATTTTCTTCTTTCTTTTTTTT
The DNA here is from genome assembly GCA_013400555.1 of Jacana jacana. Lineage (NCBI taxonomy): Eukaryota > Metazoa > Chordata > Aves > Charadriiformes > Jacanidae > Jacana > Jacana jacana. Next base: position 3,150 of record VZTM01002079.1, read on the forward strand.
TTTTTTCTTTGGAAGGGAGAAAAAATGAAGGTAACTGATTCTTGATGAATTTACAGTGTAACATGCCCTAGGGGGCTGTGATTGGGAGTAGCAGTTGTTATCTGCCTACGAGCTACGAGAAAAAGTGAAAGAGGCAGAGACAGACTCATTTTAATAGTCTTAGAAAAGACCCATGACATGATAAACTCTGACACTGAGTGGCTACGCACATGCTGCTGTAATTATGCCTGTTAATCTGCTGAGATTAATAATAGGAGGGATAACTAACACTAGGAATGTGTTTTTCAGGTTTACACTGGAGAGAAGGGTATTGAAACAACATTGATCTTCTTGGTGGTAGAAGATAAAAAGCTTCTCTGGACTTCAGCTGATGTCTGATCAGGAAACCTGGAGCAAGCAGATTTGCAAAAACGGACTTGATGTTCTGAGAGAAGAGAGAGGGCGTAGAACAAAGAGATCAAAATATACTCCAAGAAAGGTCAGTTTTGAGGGAAAGTGAGAGAAATGGTGGGGATTTTTATGTCGATCTGTGCTGGGCTGAAATCCAGCAAAGTTAAAACTCCAGGTCCTTGAGAAATGGCAAGGACATAACTAAAAGCAACTCAAGTGGCCTTTTGTGTTTTGGAGCAACTGTTGCGAGGTGGGAAGGCATTAGTAATCCGTCCCCATAGCTTTCTTTTTATCTTTGGGAAACTTGTAGAAGGCAGCAGTCTGGATGCATCTCTAGAGACAGCTTAACTTTCACAATGAACAGTTTAACAGAAGTGACAGCTTAGGTAAAATAGTGGGGGAAAATAAACCCAGAAAGGAAAGTGTCTGCATTCTGTGGGTGGGAAAGAGCACAGAATTTTCCCGGTGTCTGTGAATGTCTCTTTTCGCCATGAAACGTCTGCAGTCATTGGTGTTTTGCCTTCAAATCAATGGATTTTGCTCTTTTGTCAGGCAGGTTTTAACCTCCCAGTGTTAGTGGCATTGCTTCTGATTTACAGAGGTGCAGGAATACAGAGGAGGCACTTTCCTGATTCACTCCTGATTGATAATGTAGAAAAGCACTCTATAACACGGTCACCAAAGAGAAGAAGAATTTTTAGCAATATTGCTTTTTCTCCAAATTACAGCAAATAAGAATGGCCACAGCTTCTTATATAGGTACTGCACATTTATTAATTCAAATAATTTTTTTAAAGTAGTTATTTTATGCCTTGGGGTGCAATTCATAATTTCTAATCAGGGAAAGGAAAAATAAGGGGAACTTATTACAAGGTGCTTGTCGGAGCTAAGAAAACTTTCCATATGGAGATGATATAGCAGTGCTGGGAAATGTCCAGTAACTCAACAGAAATCCTGGACTGTTGTTGTGCATGGAGTTTTGTGTATGAGTGATGTAGTGTGTGCATGCACATATATGTATAGACGTATCTGCATACCTATTTATTTTGCTTTACCTGTATTACTCTTCCGTTTTGCATAATTAAATGGAAGTAGCACACCCCATGTGGCATTTCCTGATAACCCCTACAAACAAGGTAGGCAAATTTCAGGGCTATTGTGTTTCAAGGGATGGGTTAATTTCCACTCCTTTCTGCCATAGCTTTCTGTTTTTTCGTGTTTTAATGTCATCCTACCTTTTAGGGCTAGTTTCACCTACATGAGATGCTAGATTAAGCCTCAATGCTTGCAGTCATGCTCCTTTGACCAAGGTGGATCTCCTCATCATAATGAAATATTTTGCAGGCTTTTTTCCAGGCGAGGGAAGTGGACACATCTGTTCCTCACACACAAAAGTACTATTTATTGCTCCAATAGTGGGATTTTTGAAAGGCAACTCTCACTGTGAAAAATAGTGCAGTGCGAAAATGGTTCATTGTCTCTTAATTTTTGAGCCCAGATATGGTACAAAGGTACCACAAAGCAAAGAGAAAATGGCAACATACACCTCCATGCCCTTCTCTTCTGAATGTGGCAGACAAACCTTTTAACTCTCATCTACAATTCAATTCCAGCCCCCACCTGAAAATTAAAAAAGCATAATCCAGTGATGGAAGGGGAGTAGGAACACACCTGTGTCCTTGTTGCTAAAAGATATATGAAACGGCTGTATTTAGCATCTTTCTTCTTCCTGTGATGTACCTGGCAGGCTTTAAACAGTGAGGAAAGAAGAGGAAAGCAGAAGCCTTCCTTGGAGTCTTTAAGTGTGTCTTTCTCCTGTCCACGGAGCAGCTCTCTCTGCATGCTAACTAATGCCACAAAAGAGGTGGGGGCTCTGTAAAGATCATTCTGGTTTCTATTGTTCTCCGTAGTCACAGGAAAATGAACACAGCCTCTCAAAAAGTTCCCTCCCACGGGAAGATACTCAAGGAGAGAAAATTGCTATGAATTTGCCCTCTACTTCAGACACTTACTTGCTCACACAGTTCTAAAGTTGTCAAATGTATTTATACATATAAAATAGCAACTGTTTGATAGTGCCTTTCATCCCCGGGGACAAGATCATCTGCATATTGCCGACGGGGCTTTAGGCACCGCGTAGGCACAAGCGTTACATGACAACAGCCAGCACATCCATCTAGCACGGGACCAGAGCAGGCTAGTCCACACGCAACAGGATGGATTCAGAGGGAGTTACAACTTCATGGCCAAGCAGCAAGTGAGCTGAACGGCTCTGCAGTTGTTATGGTCTGAGGCGTTAAGGGAGCAGCTGCACTCTGCCCTAGGTTCTGTGACTGGCCCCTAGAAAGCCAGCACAGCAGTACCTGTCTTTCTAAGAGAAGCAAGTGCAAAAAAAATAAATCACTTTTGCATTTTGTTCCAAGTGACCAGAGAAAGGAAACAGTTAATTTTCTATCCATCATTCTTCTTATGTTTTAATTTATTTATGTATTTATTATTTCTCTGAAACTGTCATAATGAAACTGACATACCCCTCTACTCTGGGCTCCTGAGACCCCACCTGGAGTACTGTGTCCAGCTCTACAGCCCTCAACACAGAAAAGAACATGGCCCTATTGGAACAGGTCCAGCAAAGATGAGGGCCACGGAGATGACCAGAGGGAGGAAGCACCTCTCCTATGAGACAGGCTGAGGGAGCTGGGTTTGTTCAGCCTGGAGAAGAGAAGGCTCCAGGGAGACCTTATAGCAGCCTTCCAGTACCAGAAGGGAGCCTACAGGAGAGATGGAGAGGGACTCTTTGTCAGGAAGTGTAATGACAGGACTAGGGGTAATGGCTTTAAATTAGAAGAGGGAAGATTCAGATTAGATACTAGAAAGAAATTCTGTGAGGGTGGTGAGGCACTGGAACAGGTTACCTAGGGAAGTTGTGGATGCCCCATCCCTGGGCTGGATGGGACTTTGAGCAACGTGGTCTGGTGGGAGGTGTCCCTGCCCATGGCAGGGGGCTGGAATTTGACAATCTTTTAGGTCCTTTCCAACTCTAACCATTTTATGATTCTATGTTCTTGGAAACTGACTGGGCAAAGAATCACTACTGAAAAATGCAGCTTGATGAAGTGGGAGAAAGGGAGAAAATATGTTTCTAGATATTTGCAAAAAGTTCTACCCCTTCCTGTTGCCATTATGGCCTGGCAGTTCTCTCAAAAGCTACAGGCTAACTCTGTCTAACTCTGTAGAAGGACTCACTAGTCATTATGCTTTGTGTGTCACACCTATCTGGTAGGTACCCTGCCACCATGGGGAATGCAGAGATCTGCCATGGGCTCATGGTTCTGCTCATGTGCTTGAGAGAGGCCCACCAAGGAGATATCCCTGGCACCAATCCCATGACATCCCAGGGGTGACTAGACTGTGACTTTCCTTTTAAATGCAGCAGGAAGCTGAATGTCTCCATATGATATCAGGCACCAGAGCCCTTAGCAGAGCTTAGTTAATTTTAGTGTTCCTACCATGACTTTCAGCAGAAATTTCAGTCTTGAAATGTATTTTCTTGTATTTGGATCAAGGCTAAAATAAAATATTCTTTGTGCTTCAGATAATGCCTTGAAGAAATATGAAGGAACTAAAGAGGAAAAGCTGGATTGTAGGATTCTACAAAGGAGAAATTTGCACCCAGAAAAAAAAAATAAAACCTCAGGGTCCACAATAAAGCAAACACCTGCATAATAAAAGTGTACTGAAGAAGGCCATATTAAACAGCACCAAGTACATCACTGAAGGCCAAAAAGAGAAGAAGCAGAAACCTCAGCCATAACTGGCAACAAATAACAGGTTTTTAACCACATGGAGATCGGTCTTCGGGCACTGTCAAATTGAAAACTGAACGAAACACAGTTTTGAAGGTTATAACTGGAGAGATGATTAGAGGCATGGGGGAAGCTTTTTCAAGGATTTACTATTGGGATTTACTATGGGATTGTAATTAGAAAAGAGAATGGAATCAAGAGAAGATTTCTAAAAGGTGAACAGAAAAGGCTTTTGTAAATAGTAAAAACACATGTTAAGAAGCCAAATTGACAACACAATGTTGGTGTGCATTCACTTGTAATTTTTAGCTTGCAAATGATAGAGAAGTGCATTTTAAATCTAATTATTTGAAAATTTGTTTCCCTTTTACAGCTCTCTCAGAAGTGGTGAGCAAGATTCCGTGCTTGCCGTGAGAAAATGGAAATGATGTCTTGGCCCTTGAGTGCCCTGATCCAGCCCACATTGCTGATGTGCTCAGTGCCATGTGTGCGTTTCTCCACTGATTTCGCTTATTTGAGTATGAACACTGCCAAGACTGCAACGGTCAGAGAACACTGAGCTCTCTTTAAGCTCAGATTTCTCCCATAAAGACAGTTTAAAGAGAAGAAAACCTATCTGAGACTCTGATAGGTATATTGAAATATAGCATGAAATACTATGTACATAGTTCCTTAGAAAATAGCCACTCAGAACACTGTCTGGCCCTGAAGGTCTAAATCAAGAGGTAATGATTAGAGGTCAGGGAAAACCACAGCTTTTGAGCAGTTTAAGAGCTGGTCTTGCTTGAGATCTTCATCACATGGGCAGCACAGGGACTTTCCTCTGTGAAGCTTCCCAGGCGAAGGGGAAAGGAGACCACAGGGGACATGGAGACTGAAATCCCCACTGTCATTTGGGGTGCAACAGAGCCCCCAACCAGCCCTGTCCAGTGTGAGCCTTGGGTTGATCCACCAGTTCCTCCTAGTCTGTGAGGAAGACCAGCAGCTTGGGGAATCAAAATCTGACCCTCACATTTGTCTGTGTACTAGCCAGAAAAAGAACATAGCAAATGGGTTTCTATGACTCTGTCCTGGTGAAATTCAGTGGTCTGTGAAGTCTGTGTGGGGTGCCTGCCCTGGAACAAAAGCCAGCTTCAGAGTTTGCAAGATGGAGAATTACTAAGGAAGTCAGGGTGACTGTAGTCCATGTTCCTGTGAAGACTGTACTGGTAATGAGAGTGTTTGTTATAGGGACAAAAATCAAGAGGTAAAGGCAGTCAAAGCCCATTGATAAAATCCCTAGAGCACATCCAGATCATACTTCCTGAACTCCCATTGCCTCATCCCAAACTTGGCTCTTTGGAGAATGTTGGTGCAGCATTTCTTATCAGAGAGCAAATCAGTATTATTCACCCAGGTACATCTTGCAGAATCCTTTTCCCCAGGCAGACATAGAAACCTGTTGTTCCATTGCACAATGAAAAGGTGGCAGGAGAAGGGGATTTTATGCTTTCTGGCTTCAGCTGACATGTCTCCGTATCAGCTCACTGCAGATTACTAAGGTACACTTGGGATAAATTAAGCAACTGAAGTGAAGTGTGTAAACCCATCCACAGCAAACACATTGCCTTGTGGGGTGTATTCACAGAGAATATGATTATTGTTTGAGTTGAAAAAAAAAAGAAGAGTGCTTTTGTGTTCACTATATCCTGCCTTTGGGGTGGGGAAAACTCTATAGTCTGGTGGGTTGAACACAAGAGCAAATATTGGGAGGTATAGGATCTGCGTGGCCTTACCGGTAGCCTATTTTGGGCATGTCTGGCCACGAATGCTGACCTTGGCTGGTGGTATCAGAGCAACCCTGAACAGGCTGTGTGTCTACAATGTCTAGTGCTGTACCTTGCAGAGATACTAATTGGGTCCTGGAAGCAAGATAGGTATGGCAGCATGTTGCTGTGTCAAGCTAATTAGTGGTGCTTCTAACGAGCGCAGGTGCAGTAGCAGGTTGACATGGCTCTGGTGCTTCCTGTTCAGAACTAGCCCCGCTGCCTCTGCCAAGGGCTCTGCACAACAGCATAGCTGTCACCTTTCTCGCGCTGGGAAGTACCGTTAACCTCCCTGGGCAGGACTTAGGTGGATTTGAAGCGAGTGGAAGATCTTGTTACATACATATATGCAACGCCTTAGATTCTCCATCTGTGAAGTTGGGCATAATGAAACGCATCTGCCTTTGCAAATCGCTGAAAACCTACGAATGAGGAGTGCTGTGTGATGTCAGTGTTAGGATACCTTTTAATTCTTATTCTTTATTATAATTCTTTTGCTTGCTATATAACATACGTGCTGAGGCAGAGGTCACGCATTTCAACCTGCTGAAAACCCCCCTAAAAGATGCAAGGTTGAAAAACATCAGAAGGAGAAGTAAAAAGCCACTGAGCACCGAACAAAATATGAGCTGAGTTTGTATTATTTATACAGGTTTGTATTCTGCCTACTGCTGAGCACATGAAAGTTGAATATTCCCTGTGCTTTAGAACAGGGAAAAAGTAACAGCAGAAACTGAAGCAGGATGGTTGGAAGTGCAGGTGGGAGAATAATTTATAATGGATAATTTATTCAACAAATTTTTCATCTTATCTCTTCACAAATTATTCTAAAACAGATTGCTGTTTTCTCAAATTCACTTGTTATGTGAAATTATTTACTGAACAATTCCTTTAAGTTGTTTGTGAATTTAAATTGTAGAAAGTTGGTATGCTTTTGATTTGACAAAAAGGCTCCACAGAGCATGCTTTGGTGAGCTGACTGCATGGATGCTGCCTTCCCTGGTCCCCATCTGCCTGCACAGAGCTCCATGGAGGTTTGGGTCCTTCTTCAGTGGGGTGCCTTCCCAGAAAGGAGCTGAATCAGCATTTTGGCACCAAGTCCAAATTCTGGATCATGTTTTTTCATAATATTCTGCCAACTCAGGGGGAAAATTGCTCTTTTAAGCCTTCACGAGAGTGACCCCAAAACCATCCTGCCTGAAAGACTGTTTATTTTTCCTGCCATTTCATGTACTCTGACAAGCATAACCTCTCTTTCCCCTGGCTGTGCCTTCCCCAAACCCTTCAGCCTTTGCAGCCACAGCCACACTATCCCTGGTCACTCTGGTCTCCCTCATTGACCCTTTACCCTTATCGTGAATAATTGTTTGGGGAGGTTTCTTCGGCCTGTGGAGACCAGATACTGGTCTCATGATCCCGGAGAAAGCATTGGAATAAAAAGGTTTTCCTCTTCAACTAAACTAAAGTTGTTCCTTCCCTTATGGTACAATATGAGAAGAAGATGCTGTAGCGGAGGCAATAGCCATGTGGCTAGCCCACATGCCAGGTGGCTATTTTGTCACGGCGCCATCACAACGCTCATGTCCCCTTCCCCAAAAAACAAGAACAGTTTCCCCCGTGCTGGCCTTGGGGGCGAAGCAGATTTCCAGCCGTTGCAGGGAGGGGTAGGAAGGTTTTCCTGTGTACGCACGACTAACGATCCCTCTGCAGAACGTGCCAGTTAGTTGCTTTCCTTTGCGTAGGATGGTAAGAGATCAATTAGAGTAAGAAAGTTCACAGCCCACTTAAGAAGCAATATTCCCCTTTTATCTCATCTCCTTCTCAGGTTTCTACCCTTTTACAGCTGTGTGGCTGGTGTGCTAAATGCTAATGTGAAAGTACTTTATCCAGTGCCAAGCAGACATTCTTGTGGAAATGAATTCTCCCTTCTCACTTTCGTCTCCTACTTTCTCACCTCCCTACCCTGGTTGATCAGGTCGTCCCTTGGTATTTAGGGACAATCCTTGAGGTACTTGGCCAGCTGCCCATGTCCGTGGACAGCCTGATGCTTTCCCTGCTCAGTTCAAAGCAGGTTTGCTGCAGTCTCTTAATTTTTATTTTTTTTTCCAGGCAGGCAGGGAATTAAGTAGTCCTTTTTTGATCACAAAAAGAAGTAAGCGTTTGGTATTTGATCAGCAGCTTAAATGACTGAATAGACTTTGCTAGATAAAATACTCAGCAGGTTTTGGGGTGGTTTATTCCCCCCCTCCCCCCCCTTCTGTCATTCACATTTATGATTTCCCTCTGCCCTTTTGAACTAGCTCTTCTTGGTGATTATTGGTCTAATTGTATCTCATCTATTTAGGTTCTTATGTTAAGCTCATCACTGTGGTGTCTGAACATCAGATCAATGCCATGTAATTACAGTCACACAGAGCACAATCAACAATTATCAGTGATCACTTTTCAGATCTTGCAACAAAGAAACGCTATCTGAGATGTTGCTGCAGGATTTCAGATTTCCAAATATTTGCACTTCTAATTAAGCAGATGGAAGACCTGCTGGTAATGAGAAAGCAGGTCTCAGAACTTCTTCCATAGCTAATTTCTGCCCAGACCAAAATAAATTATGCTGCAACAATTCTCTTCCAAGGTAAATAACACAACACACCACTTGGCGAAGCGCCTCACAACAACAACAACAACAAAAAACCCCAGAGAAGTGTTTTAAAGGTATTGCACTCGGTGGGAGATTTTCACACCACAGTAATAAATGCAACACAGCAAAAACCTACAGCTAGCAGAAGGGAATGCCTTCTTATCTAACTGCTCTGGAGGATATTTGCTGATCAATCCTATGAAAGGATGATATGCTTCTGTGTGTGTCCAGGGGATGAAATAACAAGCCTGAAGGCAATAATGCTCTCATATCATGTTTGAGAATTTTACAAATACAGCATGAGGCTCTGTGACTCAGTCTGAATGGAATTTTTCTTAGCACATGAATTTTACATGATATTTCGGTACTAGCTCTTTTGGGCAGTCTTCCTAACACAGTGCGATGTTAGTTTTTAGGTGCTTTTTTATCATACTGGTAAATACCGTGACACATTTTATGAAATGTTTGAGGAAGGTTAGAAAACCTGAGAATTTGAAAATTACAAGGATATTTGATTTGTCTCTTTTTACTTCTGCAAACTTTCTGATGCTTTTTTTTTTTCCCTTGCAAGGTAGAAATTAAAAGCATCAAAGGAAAAAATTTGTTTAGTGAGTCTTTGAATGCATTTTACTTCTTCTTTTCTTTTTGTTTCTCATGGTCTCTCCTTAGCCTTTAAATTCTGCTTCTGGTTAAACAAATATCCTCATGTTCCAGATTAATTAAAAAAAAAAAAAAAAGGTAGCTTTTTGGCTTTTTAGCAACAACAAAAATCTATTTCTTTTTGTTGTTTCCAAATCTCTAAAAGCAACAATTCTTGTAATTATCAAATTTCCATATAGAAAACTGGTATGCATGTGGGGGTGTAACAGCACAATCTGATATTCTTGTAACACCAGTTTTCTATAAATAGGGAAATCTGTTATTTATCATTGGAACTATTCATTAAAATAAAAAAAAATATATATATACAGTATGGGCATCTGTTCCTAGATCTTCAGTTGACTGACAGTTTTTAATCTATTTAGCTAATGCGAAGTGGAACTTGCTGGAATCTCAGTCTTTTCAAGTGGCCTTTTCAACTTATTCCTTATGTGTTCTTATGCCCTTTCTCATGATCTTTGGAAATGTATTTGTTTTTTAAAGTTTGACTCCTGGAGTCAGGTGAGTGCATGGAAATTGCAACGTTTATTAAAGCAACAACAACAAAAAAGGTTTCATTGTAGAGAAGAAAGCTGAAAATGAGATCCTCTTAGGGTTCAAAAAGAGTGGAAGCAGAATAAAAAAAATAATAATTTTTAAAGTTGGGATTTTTAAGCTGTTTAGGGGATCTGGCAAAAGGTTTCTGAATGTTTGAGTTTTGCATCAATTTTAATAATTTGTTACTTTTTCTACATATTTTTAGCTCTTTATCATAGGGGCTACATTTCTTCACCATGTTCACCATAATGTTATTTTAAGCATAAAGCATCCACTCTTTGCAATGAAGGTACATAAGGCCAATGAGTGCAGGACACTTACGTGTTTGCGTTTGTGTTTTACCTCCACATCTTAAATCCTCATATTAACATAGTGTCTGGGATTTTCATGGCTGCTCATTCAAAGAACAGCCAGCACCTCACCAGTGGAGCAGGACTTATGTGGCAGCCAAATCCAGGTGAAAACTGGCAAAATGTTATAGAACATTTTTATACCCTGCAATTATTTGTCACCTCTTGATACTTTTAAGACTGCCACCCTACACTGGTCCTTTTAGTTTCTTCAATGAAGGCTTCTAAAGCTGCCAGGACTAATGCTGGTTTTCACTGGTGTGAATTTGAAGACAGACTGGGAGAGAACTTGTCCCTCCATCTCTCTCCTGCTGATTTATGTGGATGGTGGTTTGATCGCTTTCTGTTGTCGGCATTTGTTTTCTTTTCTACTTGAGGCATATCTTATGTGTAGAGTAATAAATAACATAATTTCAGCTCTTATGGCTTCAGATGGCACAGTGCCCTCTGCTCGAACTCTTTGGAGAGGGAAATACTCCAGCTTACCGTCAGAGTTTCATTTGCAAGCTTTACTTTACCTTAGCCTTATTTTAAAAATTTCAAAGCTTCGCCTCCACAAATCAGGTTAAACTGTACATTACAAGGGAACTGCTTGACCTTGAAGCAATCCTTTCTGAGGCAGAGGTGACGAAGGGGTTGGCAGGCGGGATTTATTGCGCTCTGAGGAATGCAGAGGGAGCGCATGAACATAAATATACAGAGAAACAGGAGCGGGAATCGCAGATGGATCTGGCAGATAAGACTTGGGCCTGTATCTGTAAGTAGGTCAAAAGTGTGAGGGTATCATCTCCAATGGAAATACAATTCAAAACCTTGTTTGGATGGTATATGATGCCAGACAAGCTTCATTGGACAGATAAAACATTATTGCCATTATTCTGGTAAGACTGCAGAGTAAGTAGGGTACTCAACATATATTATAGGCTTGAGAGGTCTGGGGCAAAATGTGTAAGGTAACTGGAAATATTGCACAGAAAACAGTCCTACTCAACTGTGCCAAAACTGGTGTGTGTATGTGGGATAAAGAGCTTGAAGGGCTGCTCACTGAGGCCGGTGGCAGTAAAAGGAGGCTGGTGGCAGGGTTATGTGTATGTGGATGTGACACATCTGGGCTGGCTATCCTAGTCCTCATTCCTCAAAGCACAGTGAGGAGAAGAGGAGCAGAAACTGTTGGATGTTGTCAGCTAACGTTGTCTAACCCTAAGGAAATGAAGTACGGGTCACAGTCGCCTACGTTTGTAAAAAAGAGGGTGAAAGTCTCCTTCTCAAGGGTGTGTGGGAGATGTGCTTGCATGCACATCTAGGAAAATAACCTGTGTCTCCTGGATATGATTTTCCAGTGCATTCCCTGGCTGATTGTTTGACGTTACTGGGATCAATTTTTTCAGTGCTCTAGCACTTTTCTTGCTAGGATGAATGCAGTGAAAGTCAGAATGCTTTATTTTTACTTTTTCCAGTAAGTGCTTGCTTTGTAATAAGTTCTTGCTGGGTAGAAGCCCCAAACAAGCCCTCCCCGCTTCCATCCTGATTCTTCTCCCATGTGCTGGCAGCCCACCTCTGCCTTTTGCAACTCTCTGATCCCTCTTTGGTCTACAGCTCTGTCATCCTTCTTTCAAGGTCTTCAGGTCTTCAGCTGGTCCAGAAAAAAAGGAGAACAAAAAAGCATGCTGAAAGCATTGAAAGAGAGGACTAGAGGAGAGAAATGAAAGGGGATGAGTAAGCGTGGGAAAAAGAGACAGAACAAGCACAGCTGAAAAGTCAGAACAGACTACATATTTATTTTCTTTAAAAAGGTAAGTGGTTATGTTTTGAAAAGCTCCTGCTGTTGTTCTTTCCAGCAGTAATGCATTTTATTTGAGGTTTTTTTCATTCTCTTGACTCTTTTTTCCTTTCTCTCACTCTGTGCATAAAAGGTTTAGGATGTGACCTTTCCAACATAGCTGTTGGATTTTTGGGCCCTTGAAAGATAGTGACTTACTATGTACATATTTGCATAATGAGTTAATTAGGCATAATAGGTGGTTAAAATTAACTACACTGCACTCTTTTTATAGGAAGTCAGCACAGTTTTCTGCCAAAGTGTCTCCTTAGACACCCTCCTGGGGGCCTGTTAGGATTCCCTGCCCACTTTCAGACGTCACTAACTTCTGGTGATTAATTTGTGAGCTCTGATATATTATATGTGCCGTTTATACATATATAACGCCCTTACTCCAGAATCTTAGGATTATGCAACAATCTCATTTTATATGTATTAAAAAGGAGGGAAAGATAAATTCAAGCCCTCATGATTATAGCAAATATTTTGATGATGTCATCAAAATCCATCTAACATGTACAGAAATGAAAAAAAAAATAGAAAAAGAAAATCCACCTTTGTTATTAATAGTGCACTGCACATAACATCTTCCATTCAACTCCTGTCACGGAATATCCTCCCGATTTGGAAATGCAATGCCACTGTGAATGATACTCAAGTTCATGAAGTTTTTTCTTACCTCTATGTCTAATCTGTGATGTCTATCAACTTGTGTAGCATCCATCATTGTGGACCTGTGGTCTTCAAGGTGTTCTGTGTTGACCCTCTTAGTTCTTCCCAAGCATGGTGAGATTGATTTCTGGTCCTTTGTTCATTGGCCAAAAACAGGATGCAACTGATTGACTAATCATTAATATTAGGCTGTCCTTTGAAGTTGGGCCTGCTTTGAGAAGAAGGCTGGACCTCTGGAGGTCCCTTCATACCTCAGTTATTCTATGAATCTCTGGTTATTTGTCCTGTGATGTGACAGTGAGTATTGATGCTCCAGCCATTTCAGCAATTGTTGATAGGAGGTAGGCAGCAGACTTAGCTTCTCTGAACCAGAGCTAAAGCTCCTATATCACATCACAGTTCCTTGTTCCTTTCAAGCATGGTGGTCTTTTTTTTTACCTTGGGGAGTAATCTACGACAACAGATTTTGCTGCCTTTTCAGATGTGCATGTTTTTGATAGTATTATGCAGACATATTCCAACATCTCTCTCATGGCATTGCATTTCCAGTGTAGAATGATTTTCCATTATATTCACCTGCTATCATATTGCTCTCCAGGTGATGTAAGGAGAGCTGTGAATAGGGAGGAAATAACATTAGTTGTGGTCCCATTCCTTTTCCTGATCATGCACCTCGCTAATTTCTTGCCACCCCTTTCTCCTGCAGGCATGTAAAGCTCCTCTTGAAAGCTCTGGCCACTGCCCAAGACAGGATGCCAGTCTAGATGGAGTGAAGGCTGACTACATTTAAACAAGGTCTAGATAAGAAATGAATCCAGAGTAGAATTTAGAAAGCAGCCCTAAAGGCACATCTGCTATTTTCTCTCTATTAAAATCCAGAAAAGGAAACCCTGCTTTTAGTTAATTCTCAGTGTTCAATGTTTTGCACAGCAGGAGAAATAAATGACTAGTAACCAATGCCAGTGTGTGCCACAGAGAAACACAAACACAATCCTATATGTTTATTTATATAGCAACTGCTTTCCACGGGCCACTCTCTGGCCTCATGACCAAAGGCAGATGAATCACATTGTTTCAACACAGTGAAATAACTGAAAAAATATAAATTGGATTACAATTTTTCTTTAAACAGTGTATCCCTATAGCTATGAGCTCCAAATCTGGAACATACACGTCTTCTGAATGAAATCACATAGTCAAAAGCACTGCTCATTGAACAATAATATGTAGTTGCATAAAAAAAGCACCTTCCATTCACTTTTGTATAAGTTACATTATGCTAACTTTGCATTACAGGCCCTTTACGGACAGATTAAAAGATATGGTCATTGAACATTGTACAGTTAGTTGTTTAGGCAACCATGGAAAAGTTCATGAGTGGGACAGGAAGAGATAAAATATCAGATCATTCTGCAATAGCTATGAGTAAAATGAATGATTTTTTATATGCCTGCTGCATTTAATACAGTGTTCAAGTTTTACAGGTTTTACTCAACGTGGTGTGTTTGGGGATTAGGCGGTTCTTTCCTAAGAATGGCACGGTTACTGGGTGAAGCAAAGACTTTCCACTTTTCTACATGGGAGAAAGTCCAAAGATGAAAAGGAGGTGTAAGAGGTGTATGAATTGGGTAATTTCAGAAGAGTACACTGGGGAAGAGTACTCCATGGAGTTTCCATGGAAAGCAAATGCACCGTTGGCAGCATCAGTAAATGGGTGGAAAATTTCCAACAAAAGCGTTTTTCATTAAAATGTGTCGATGAATTGAGACAGACGTCTTTTGTGGAATTGTACCACTTCTGATAAAACTTCCACTGCATAAGACTTCCAACAGCAAATTCTCTTTTTTTTTGACCCTTTTTCACTCAAAGGTGATAGAAATAATTCCTTCTGCCCTTCACAACACATGTGCTGTTCGGACTCTCATCCGGTACAGTTTCCTACTCTAATTCCCACCTCAGTTGTGAACTTTGGTCATTGGTTTCATACATGATTAAAAGCAGGTCTTCTGCCAGGGCAGTTCCATGTTCCACTTCAAAAAGCATGGAAGAAAGAAGGACTATAGATCAGCGCTTATACAGTTAGTGATGAATTTGAGTCCTTTTTCTCCCTTTTCCTAGCTACTATTATTATTATAGAAACCTAGGAGATTTCTGGTTTATCTCATCTCAGGTATTTTTTTTTCTGGGCAGGAAAAGGATTTTTTTTTTTCTCCATTAACACTTGAAGAAGTTCCAAAGACATACTGATTGAACAGGATGTCCCAGTGTCCTTTCCTCAGCCCTCTATATAAAGGCATAATAACTCAAGAAAGCCTCTCTGTCCCCCTGGATAAAAGAAGGGAAAGAGAATAATTTGATAATGTGGGTTCAGGTACACACATGCCTCCCTATATATATTTGAAACTGTTCAGAAAATGATGTGCTGAGAGAGATGGAGGTGTAGTGTAGTCAACCGTATCACAGGGAGACAACCCAGAAGACACATTTATGAAGGAAAAAAACTGCAAGTAAGAAAAGTAGCTTTGCAAAAATCAACATGGAAAAACAGAACCTACTATAATCTCCCTGAAAGGGACAGATGTTGGTGTTACACCCTCAGCTCGTCCGGCATTATGTCTCTGAATGCTGAAGCTCACAATGCTTTTTTTCCTCCAATTTCAGAAGTGTCAGACAGGAGACACGGTGCCAGTGAAAAACCTTATACCGATCTCTTGTTAGCTAACTGCGGTGTTTTGTTCCACGGTTACATGTCTGCACAAGCCGTCATTGTGTCAGTCATAATTACCACCTGTTCAGTGGCTCCCTTCAGGTTTCATCACCTTTGCAGTATTAAGCAGCCAGCTGCAGGAAGCAGCATCAGCTGCCCTGGAGCAGCAGCCATCAGCCTCTGGATTTCAGGGTGTAATTGCTGCCTGAGCACAACAACCACCCTCCTCTCTGCATAAAACACCCAATTCACTCCTTTCTTTGGTAGACTTCAGAGACCCATCATATTAATTTTTTACGCAGGGTAGGAAGATAGACCCTATCTTCTGCAGGGCCAACTCAGTGTGGACTAGAGAGGGGACTGTGCAGTTGTGTGACTGTGCTGTCATGTGCCACCGTGAGAAAATGTGGGCCAGTATGCCTTATTGGAAAGGGGCTCCAGCTTTCCTGTAAATCCCTTCTTATCTTTTCTGTGAACAGTACGAGCTACCTCTGGTGTGGAAGTCTAACTATAACATCCTAGATGTCCCCCAAATGCGGGGACTTCTGAGTAAAAATTTGAAATCATCCCTATCTAAACTTGACTCACTCTTCAAGAGCTATGCTCCGGTGGAAGGGCAGGTGGATGAGTTGTTTGGGCCAGCCAGGTAGAAAGAAATGGAAATGCAGAACTGGGAGGCAGTTGCAGAGTGTTCCTATCAGGCTGGTGCATGATTTCAAATGCCAACTGCCTTTCTTCTCTTCCCATCCTGTTTACTGTGTTTTATAAATTCAGCTTTGGCTGCATGACCCAGACCAGCAGGCCTGCCAACAATCATGTTGCATTTTGCTAACCACTTATGACTTCTGGACAGTGTGCTGCTGTGATTGTCACACTCTTTCACTTAAACATATGGCACATGGAGACACAAATTGCTCCAGCATGCAGCTTTCCATGATAGGTTTTTACACACCAATTGCAGATGTTATTTGAGGCTGCTGAGATTGGTGTGGTCCAATCCTGGAAGCAGTGAAAATCCTCTGCTCTGAGAAATACCTGGCATGCTGGGTTTCTTAGTCTCAATTAGGAAAGCCAAAGACTCTCACAGACGTTTCTCAATCCAATAAAAACACTGCCAAGCTGGACTAAGTATGTGTATCATGTTGGTGAGGTGAGAATGACAATAAAACCTTTACAGGAGCAGGAGTAAGAGGTGTTGAGAGGCTAACTGAGGATAGGAAAGTATTCCATGAGTATCACAACCAAGATGGAATTTAGAGATTCAGAAGTTCTGCCTGATTAAAGTCCCCGCATTGGGATATTTGTAGGATATTTGTCAACACAGCATATTTGGGTGGGAAATTTTCTGAGGTCCTCCTTGCATGTGAGAGTTTCTGAGCTAACTTTAAGAACAAGGTACTACAAGAAGAAATAAAAATGTTTTCTTGACGGAAATAAGAAGGAATGGGATCATGATCACGGTCCCATTCTTTTGATGAGGCAGAACATAGCACAAATTTGGAAGGAAAAGCTGGAGGAGATTCTGCGGGCCGCTGCGGGCAGTGGTGGGGCGGGAGGCGAGCGCGGCCCAGAAGAACGCCGAGCACAGCCGCTGCCCCCAGCCCCGCCCGGGCTGTGACAGGAAGTCCCCGTGCCCGCCCCTCCTCCGCTCCGGCGGCCACGGAGCCTGCGCGGCGGGGGCCGCCGGCTCAAACGTTAACGACCATTCA
>VZTM01002079.1:21206-78380 GCA_013400555.1 Jacana jacana
TGTGTTTCAGAGTAGATTGGATGTGGTGTTGAGGGATCTGGTGTAGGGGAGAACTTGTAGAGTAGGGCTGATGGTTGGACTTGATGATCCCAGGGGTCTCTTCCAACCTAAATGATTCTATGATTCTATGATTCTATGATTCTAATTTTGTGGAGGCATATTGCACTCTTCAAACTCACATTTTCCACTAGACTTGCTGGATTTGAAAAGATGTGAGAAATACAGTAATAAAAATATCCAACTTCACCAAACTCTTTAATGAAGAAGAGTTAATCATGAATCTTTAAACAGAAAATCTGAGCAGCTGTTACACTTCACCAACTGCTGCTCTGACTTGCAATAGTATTTCATACTGCCCAACTGCGTTGCAGTGCGTTGACATGAGCAACACTACTTTCGGATCCACTGGAAGCTACACTGTGGGAAATCTCAAACTTGGCATTTTGAGCTTCTGAAGTGCTGTGATCTACCAGGCTCTGTCATACCAAAAGGGTTATGTGTGTAAATGGTCACAAATGACACCACCTTTCTTTATTTTCCTTGGCCTCTTGACCTACCTTCAGTCCTGAAAGTCTCTCCTTTCCTCATCTTCCTCACTTGCTACCGTATCTTTCTCTGGATTTCTTTTAAAATTCCTTTAAAGCAAGTGTAGTTTCATTTACTAATGTGACTGCAAAGAACTGCTCCTGTCTAAATTTACCTCTTCACAGCTGGCTGGTCTCCTGTCATCCATCCCATGCAACTACAGTGTTATCCGTTTGTCCCACTTTGCTCCGAACTTTGGAACAAGCTATGAGCTTGTTCATCTGTGTTATTTCTCTTGTGAAGTTAGTGGACCAGAGTAGGAATTGACTCAGTACATTGATAGAAGTGGAATGGACTGGAAAAGAAATTAGTGATTAACAATTGCTAAGGTGCCCAACTGATCTAAGTACATTTCATAGTTGAAGGGCCTTGAGCTAAGTATGGACCAGAATCCCAATTGTGAATAATCTGGAAATGTAGGAAAGCTCAAATCTAAATCAAGACTTTGTTATCTCCTCTTTTTTTCTTTTTTTTTTTCCTCTTTTTTTTTTTTTTTTTTTTTTTTTTTTTTTTTTAAGTATATCAAATCCACTCAGTGAAATAACAAATACACATAAACACCTGTAGCTTCTGCTGTGGGACAGCAGGAAACTATAACTGAATAGTTCCAAGGATTGTCTTACCTGGTGTTAGTCTGGAGTAGGTGGAACATGTAAAAAAAAATTATTTTAAGGATTTTTCACTTGCTCTTACCAAGAGCACTGTCTGGCTCTGGATAAGCAGAAACTGTTTGGAAACAGTGGGTTGTTACTGGGCCAAACCAAACCTGGACATTGTGAGCTTGACTGTGTGATGTGACTGTGTTTTCACTAAAAGCTCACCAGGAGGCTGTGTCGGACAAATGTGCTCTGGGAGTACAGGTGGCAGGAGAGGCTTGGCCATATGGAGAAGTATTGCTGTTTCTGTCACTGCCAAATCCTGTACTAGATGCCCCACAAAACAGAAAGAGGATTTGCTGCAGTCTAAGGAGCTTGTTAACTCTGTTGGACCTGACCTTCAGGAACCCGAAGGTGCATAAGTCCATGGGACCTGATGAAATCCATCCACAGGTCCTGAGGGAACTAGTGGATGAAGTTGCTAAGCCGCTTTCCATCATATTTGAGAAACTGTAGCAATCTGGAGAAGTTCTCACTGACTGGAAAAAGGGGAACATAACCCTGATATTCAAAAGAAGAACCAGGGAAACTATAGTCCGGTCAGTCTCACCTCTGTGCCTGGCAAGATCATGGAGCAGATCCTCTTGGAATCTCTGCTAAGGCACATGGAAAACAAGGAGGTGATTGGAGACAGCCAACATGGCTTCACTAAGGGAAAATTGTGCCTGACAAATCTGGTGGCCTTTTATGACACTGCCACAGACTTGGTAGACAAGGGCAGAGCAACAGATGTCATTTACATGAATACTGTCCCACATGGCATCCTGGTCTCAAAACTGGAAAGTCATAGATTTGATAGATGGACCACTTGGTGCATAAGGAACTGGCTGGATGGCCGCACTCAAAGGGCTGTGGTCAATGGCTCAATTCCAAGTGGCAGCCAGTAATGAGTGGCATTCCTCAGGGGCTGGTACTGGGACCAGTGCTATTTAACATCTTTGTCAGAGACATGATGGACAGTGGGATAGAGTGCACCCTCAGTAAGTTTGCTAATGACACCAAGAGCTTAGTGACACAGTTCACATGCTGGAGGGAAGGGATGCCATCCAGAGGGGCCTGGACAGGCTTGAGAGGTGGGCTAGTGCAAATCGCATGAAGTTCAACCAAGCCAAGTGCAGGGTCCTGTGCCTGGGACATGGTAATCTCAAGTACAAATACAGGCTGGGTGGAGAATGGCTGGAGAGCAGACCTGAGGAGAAGGACTTGGGAGTGATGGTGGATGGGAAGCTCAACATGAGCCAGCAGTGTGCTCTGCAGCCCAGAAAGCCAACCACATCCTGGGATGCATTAAAAGAAGCATGGCCAGCAGGTCACAGGAGGGGATTCTACCACTCTATGTGGCTCTTGTGAGACCCCACCTGGAGTACTGTGTCCAGCTCTGGAGTGAGTCCTCAATATAGAAAGGACATGGACCTGTTGGAACAGGTCCAGTGGAGGGCCACAAAGACGATCAGAGGGATGGAGCACCTCTGCTATGAAGACTGGCTGAGGGAGCTGGGCTTGTTCAGCCTGGACAAGAGAAGGCTCCAGGGAGACCTTATAGTAGCCTTCCAATATCTGAAGGGAGCCTACAGGAGAGCTGGAGAGGGATTCTTTGTCAGGAAGTGTAGTGACAGGCCAAGGGGTAATGGCTTTAAATTGGAAAAGGGAAGATTTAGATCAGATATTACGAAGAAACTCTTTCCTGTGAGGGTGGTGAGGCACTGGAACAGGTTGCCCAGAGAAGGTGTGGATGCCCCATCCCTGGAAGTGTTTAAGGCCAGGCTGGATGGGGCTTGGAGCAATGTGGTCTGGTGGGAGGTGTGGCCCATGGCAGGGGGTTGGAATTTGATGATCTTTCAAGTCCCTTCCAACTCTAACCATTCTATGATTCTACGACATAATAAAAGCAAAAATGTTTCCCTTCATTAGAAAGAAGAGCAACAGAGTGGTATTAGGAAAATAGCGGTCAGTATTAAGCAAGTGATGCAGTTATATAGGGAAGGAGCTATAGAAAGGCCTTGTCAATATTGTGGCCAAGATAAAGTAAGTACTTACCATTGAACCTCTGTCCCCTCTATCTTCTCTGAGCATATCACCAGCAAGATCACACCTATTGTCACTCTTACCATGAGTTATGTGATTCTCTCACTTTTGAACTGGGCTCTGGCCTGTGATGCCCTCTGTGTCACTCACAGTTATGCAGTAACCGAATGAATTCATATCTGCAGGCACAGCAATGAAGACAGTGACCTGCCAGCTTTTCAATCCTACCCCCAATCAAAGAGGGATTTATTTCCTGATACGAGTGTAAAATTTAGAGAAAATGGAGTTTAAGGCTTCAGATAGTTGCTGGACATCATCCTGTCTCTAAATTTAACCGCACCCCAAAGATAGCCCAGATGGGCAGACCTGCCCCCGAGATCTCATGTGGTACCACTTCTCAGCAGTTAACTTTCATCAGAGGGAGAAAGCCCATTTTCAAACTTTTTGGATTACATGGCAGGGCTTTCTGGCTCAGCCAAAGCAGTCCAAGGAGATGAAGGGAAGGTGGGATCATCCCAGAGCCTGTGATTCTGCCATTTCCTTGTGCCCACTCTGGTGTTCTGAGGGGGGGTGCCTTGCCAGGAGCAGGTGAGAACACGTCACAGCCTCTCCACATACATGTGATGAGTTTTCAAATTGCCAGTTGTTACCAACTCACTGCTGCTTAGGCCTCAGTCTGTGTGTGTTGTTTTAGCCCGTGAGCCACAGTTCTTCCAAAGAAACGTGTTCACTGACGCTATGGCTAAACTCCCGGTGAGCTATGTTGGCACATGTACAAACACTGTGTGCTTTGGTACCAGTTACAGCTGTGGCATCTCAAGAGGTCATCTAGACTGGACTACACCTAAATGACCCTTGAAAGACATTTGAGAAGCCTGTTCTTAAGAGCCACCAAAAGTAAAGATCTCATACCCCCTTCAGGAATTCATTTCTATGCTAACCTCTGTCTACTGCCTCCCTAAGGTATTTTAAAATGTTTAATCTAAATCCTTAAGCCAATAATAGCCACATGGAGAGAATCCAGAAACTGTCAATGTGTGTTAATACCAGTTCGGAAACCTTAAGCAGTGGATTGTCCAAGCACAACTATTTGGTGGTCACACTAGACTGGGCTGGTACCAGGAGAGTACAAGCAACAACCTGAAGGCAAAATTATACAATAGATTTCCAGGAGATGTGCAGCTTCCCATCACTCCTATGTGTGTCTAGAAGATTCTTGGGTCAAAGCATGGAGAGGAAAAGTCATTTCCTCACAGCAGTCCACACAGGAATATTTGGATTGTTTTGCAGCCTGAGGCAATAAGGAAGGGATGTCTTGGGCATCCTCTGAGCCATACACCATACAGCAGAGGGGAAAAACCTTGTTTGCCAGGAAGGCTAGCCACTCTGAGGGGCAGACTTGAACCGATGTGGAGAGATTGCTTCTGTTGATTGAATTAGTTCACCTAAAGCTTGCTAGCGTGTCTCCACAAAGCGCTGTGTAGGACCATGTGGGTGGAGTTGTTTAGCAATGTCAGTGTTTTCTGAATCAGCAACCAACCCAGTGGTTTAATACAAGAAACAATTTCCTTGCTAGACAAAAACATAACCCAAATCTGGTTAGAATTAATGAGGTGAAGTTTGAGCTCTTTTCTTCACCTCCATGGCATATTCCTGTATTTCCCACAGAGCACCTCAAGTGTGGTTCCCCTCCCAGGCATTTCTGGGCTGGCAGTCATACAAGAGACCTTCATGTGCTTTGCAAAGCTTCCCTCTTCCAGCTGGTTGTAAATATGAGGAAAACAGACCGTCTCAAAATAGACTGCTACTTTCCATTCTGACCAAAACCACAATGTGTTGGGAAGATGGCATTTCCCTGCTCACCTTAAGAATGGCTTTTTGAGGTCTCTGCTCCCTCAGTGATTTGGATTCAGCTTGGCTGAAGCACAGCAAAGGGACAATATTTAATACTTCCTTGCTATTCTCTCTAGCTTTGATTCACTGCAGTGTAATTTTGGAAGCTTAATCTAGTTTCATCAGCCATGACTGGAGCTAGAAAACAGGGCAAGTTATCAGAAGATACAGCAGGGAGATAACTAAAGGAAGTTTCATTTGGCACAAATTATCAGGAAATCCTCCCAAAATCAAGCCATCAAGGAAATGATGGAAGTACACGATTTCACTAAAAATGAACACACACATATACCAAAACACAGACACACACACAAATGCTCAAGCCCTTTCCATCCTCTGGAAGTCAGTTTGCGCTTTTTTTCCAGGGCTGCCTCCTGGCTCCAGTCCAATCCCCTGCAATTGCTGGCAGCCATTTTAAGTCATCCCTGTCATAAGTTTCTCGGTAGCACTGGTTTGTGCTTTTATATTTATTATACCCCAATCCAAACCCAGCACTCTGGAGCAGTTCAGGGTCTACACCCAGATCTGAGCAGGTGGCACATCTGCCCCAAATGAGTCTTTATTATTTATTGCCTGTGCTGCGGGAGTCCCCAGCAGCCGCCTCCCAAGGAGGGCTCTGCTCCTGGGGAGCAGTTTGTGTTGCCAGAAGCTCACACAGTGAAAGACAAGGCATCCTATGCCTAGGGACCAACAGGAGCCTCACAAAGGGAAGTTGGGGCATGAGGTGGCAATTACCAGTAATAGGTTTGCAACAGGATTGCCTGCGGGCATTGAAAATGCTCGATGTTTTTCCAGACCTCCAAGGGCTGAGTGCCCCCAGCCCTCCCTGCAGAAGCTAAGGTCACCTTGCAAGAGGTGTACTGTGGGGATTGGGCCCAATGGGCTCTGACTCCATCTCCAGTCTGTGTGTGGTTTAATAGGGTACCGTTTGTGGCACACCTCAGTGCATCTAATTGTTGTCACTATTAGAGCACAAGGACAAATTGCTGACAAAGAGGGCTGCATAAAGATGCACTTGGGTGCAATAGCTGTGGCAATATTTCAAACAGCTTCCTATTGTACATCTTCAAGAGAGATGCAAGCTCTTGTGCTTTATAATTGTGCGACTGTATCACTGAATATGGATGGCGCTTACAAGTGCTGCGTAACGTGTTGACAACTCTGTGCACATAAATATGTATTGTTTTTCAGGCACCACCTGGGCAAAGAGAAAAGTGGAGTTTTTATTTTAATTTCTTTTCCAATGTCTGAGCAAACTGTTACAAGATTTATAAAGAAAACTGGGAGTCCTAATGACTTAACCAGCAATTCAAGACAAAGCACCTCAGATCTCTTAAGTTCGTCTCCCTAAAACATTCCTATCTACTGCTCAGATCCCACCAATTATTCCTTTTTTTTTTTTTTTTTTTTTTTTTAACAGCTATTAGCTCTTGAACTCCCTGGTTTGTTCTCTAACTCTTTTGGGTGACTTTTAAAAATTCAGATCATTGCAAAGTAAAAGCTTTAACTGTCCTTCAAGCCAAGATTCCTCTTTCTTTTTGACATCAAGACTTCTCTCTTTGATAACTTCAAATGCTTTTCCCTCTCTGCAGTGAGTACTTAATTCTCACCAATGGTTTTGCTTTTCTGTCAAACATAGCAGTAGCACCCTGAATGTTGTTTATCTGCTTTGGCCATTGGTTGCTTTCTTTGCCTTTTTTTTTTTTTTAGCTTTTCAACTAAATAAATACAAAGACCACTAGTATTTGTTCAACATTGTTGTGGAGTTTTTTGTTTTTCCCAATTATGTAAAAATACACTTGCTTTTTAAACTCAAGTAAAGCTTCCTTTATGTGTTAGCAGAGCTGCACAACGGAGGTTTTCATCCTGTGCACTGCTTTCTCTGACTGAGAAACAAATAAAAGCCAAGCTTTTGCATTTCATAACCTTGAAGTTCTCTGAGTAGTTTCACCTCCAGGGCTGGGTAACTGAATGTTTTCAAGCAGCTTAGGGAGAAAAATGGAGAGGTGGATGAGATGGAGGAGAAGGCAGCAGTAAACAAGGACATGATTTCAGATTTTCATGATTTTGACTAAACTGAGTAGCAGCAGTAGCCAAAGTAGAGAGAAAGAGAGACTGTATGTATATCAGAATAGTTTTATAATTTAAAATGCATATCCTATTAGACTTTCAACATGAAAGGGCTAATGCATGTTTTGTAACAGCCCATATTTTGCCAGTGCTTTTTGCCCCTTGCCATTACAAATGATATTTGACTGCTGATAAACTGAAGGCAAAATGCATAGAGCATGTTATCCATTGCTGAGGCATGGCTGCAGATGTGGTATAATTTGGTAACTGTTCTAATAGTCCTCTGCATCACTATGCAGCAACTTCAGGGCAGACCTGTGAGAGAGTTTTCCTGGAAAAACAGATGCACTAAGATGGAGGTAGTGACTCACAAGTGGTGGTGAGCTCTGCAGCACTTCCAAGATCGCAGGACAGGAAGAATGTGATTGCCCGCATTAAATTACCCCTGCCTCCTCTACACACCCAGGGCTTTTTTATTACCACAAGTGGCCCCAAAGCCCCTTGTACTCCAAATATTCTAACTACTGGGTCCTCTAGCAGTACAGGGACTTTTCTCACTGCCCTGACTTACTTGCTCTATCAGTACCAAGTCAGAAAAGGTCTGTCACATCTAGAATTACCAGTACTGCTTTCTCTGCTAGTTTACCTTGAAGGCTGTTCCTGCAACAGTTGATGCTCTCTGACCTTGCTTAGCTTGTGTTATAGAATTGCAGAAAAGTGCATGCAGAAATCAATAGATGACAGTTTTTCATAAAAAGTGGCAGCTATTTACACCTTCTGTAAAAAAACTCCACCCCAGATAGGCAGGTAGCCCATGATTTGGCATTAGACATATTTGTGAATTTGTAGAAGAAAAGCTGTGGATTGGGAAAAAACCCCACCTTTATTATATAGTGAAGCTGAGAGGTTCTTTAAATATATCATGTTAGGTGCTGTAGGGAATGGGGACAATTCATGTGTTCCTGATGAGAGAACAGTGATGAGGTGTTCTTTCCACTGTCAGAATAAACTCATAACATGCTCCATGGTATTTACTGTCTGTGTTAAACAAAACCTCACCTTGATTATCATAATTTGAAATAAGTCCTTCCAATTCCAAACCAATTTGTTAATGACTGTCTTCATACATTGAAGCTGGTGGAGGGTAGGTGTATATTATTAATCTTGTTTCTACAAAAAGTGGTGGTGTTTTTTCCTTTTATGTTATGTGCCTACAGGATAGTGCAGTTACAGATGTAATCTGTAAAATGTCAATTTGCAAGCAGAAACTTCAAGCTGCACAAGGGCACAGGGCTAGGTCTACGACTTTCAAACACAAGCCTGCTCTTCAAAGAGCTTGAGAAGAAAGAGTGGACACTGGTAGGACAAACTGTTCATTATTGTAGATATACACACTGGAAATTAATGGCCAGTGAAATGCACCCTGTGTAGTCCAGAGTTCTTTGCTTATTTCTCTCTATCACATAAACACTATTACCTTCATTTACAGCTCCAGGATAAGAAGGCACTCTGAAGTTTACAACATATGGCTGGTGTGCTGTGGCCAGTCTCCTGGTTCCTTCAGGAGTTCACCACATCATAGAAAAAAGGAATAAATTTTATAGTTGGAACTTACAGGGCTCCTCATTTAACTGACCTGGAAGATGATGTCTGCTCACAGAATCATCTCCCTCACCAGACATCATAATTGTTTCCTTTTTTATAAGTGCCATAGTCCATGACTTTTCACAGGAGGAAGAATGAAGACTGGGGATCAGTCTTATTGTTATTAATGACCCTGGCAGAAAAAGCAAAGGTGTGCCAATGTATTTTGTTGTTGGCATGAGGCTGAAGGGCATTGTCAACACAGATAAAATTTAGATGATTGTATAGAAGAAGCTGAAGACTTTGGTGGTATGGCAGAAAGAAACTGAATGACATTTATAGTGCAAAAAGAAGGATTATTTACTTTAGAAGTAACAGAGAAAATTTGTTATATAGGAGTTTATTAGAAATGACAGAGGGGAAGAGAAACATCTGTGCACTAGACAGTTTACTGTGAGTAAGTGATGCTATACAGCTATGGAAAGGCAAATGTTGTATGGGATGTCTTCCACAAAGTATTTCTGATGAGGAGTCTAAGGTATTGAGCACTGTATCTGCTTTTCATGAATCTGAAGCTAAACCAGAGCCAGTAAATATCTTTTAGGATGATCAAGACTTGTAAATCCCAGGTTGAAAGAGGAATCGAGTTGGTTCAATCCAAGTACTGGATCAATTTGTGAAGTGCTTTACATAATGCCCCTGCCCATTACTTCAGTAAAAGGGCTCGGTGAGGAAAGAGATTCTTTCCACAGCTTTTTTTTTTTTTTCCCTAATGATACTGACTAAATGTTCAATCAGAGATCTTGGCTAGGTTCTTAATTTGTTGATTAGCTGGGATGTCCTTTTAAATAAACTGATAGCATTTACTTATACCAGCTAGGAAAAAACTATTTCTGCAGAAGCAGTGCACATGTTTCACAACCCAGGCTGGGCTTGGCAGCCTGCTGCCCCATCCCCGTGCCAGCCACGTCCCACAGATTGCTCTAGTTGATCCTCATTCCTGCCAGGGTGGTGGGGTTTTCCCCATTGCCCCAGCCCCAGCTGAGTACAGCCCAGCAGGGAGGCTCTCGGCTCTGAGAAACTCAGGTTGGTCTGTCACTACCCTACATCTCCAGGACTGGCTCCCCAACATAGCTGGGGTGAGAGCAATCCTTGGAGGCACATGATGAATGCAGTGCTAATGACATGCTCTTCCTATACAAAACCCACAAAATCTGCACTGAAGCCGATGTCCAGCACCTGTAGATTGAAGGAAGAAGAAAGAAAAGGGAAAGCATTGTTATTTAGCTACATTCTGTGAAATGCTGTGATACTGCAGTGATGACCTAAGAATTAAGACAGGCTAAATAGATATCTGTTCTTAAATAACAGGTATTACACATGACTTATATGAAGTGCAATGCACACTGGTGTCCCTGTAAAGGTAAGAGTAGTAGGGATGATTATTATTGTCAAACCATTTAGTCTGTATTCGGTGAATGATAATTATAAAGGCTGCCCATTCAGTAATGAGATTCATACTCTTGTAGTTAATTAATATGTGGCAGTGAACATTGACAGAGATCTTCTTCAGCTCAATCCCACTTTATACTGTAGTTGTACTAAGTTAAAATTTTCTCTAAGCATTCATATATTGTGAAAAAATCAGTGTGCTTGAATTTGCTTGTAAATTTTCAATGGGAAGAGAAACTGATCTTGCATAGTTTGTTGGAAGTGATGGAGTTTTTTAAGACACATGCCTGTAAACCTTCATATCACAACCTACTGTGGTGTTGTGATCTCAAGGTATTTCCCTGGCAGAAAAAAAATCTTGCCATATTTTAATTCTAGCATGAAGCTCATTAGGAAGAATAAATTCTCAGACTTTCTAGGAACAGAGAGCACATGGCAGGAATGAAAAACAAAAGGAAAGAATAACAAAACAGTTTCTTATGTAATCCTTACTCTTTTGCAGGCTGAATATTTGTGCTTGCTTTTTCTCTCCCTGCATGTATGAATGATGAACTTAACATTCACAAAAGCAAAGGGGATTGAGTACTCCATGTTGATGGCTGGTACTCATGTGCGGATGACAGCTGTTAGGTATAGAGATGATATTAATATTGCTTCACTTTTCCCAGCTCCAGCTCCACTCTCTCACCCTCCTTTAGCTTAGTACACAGGCAGCACTTCATCAAATGGTCCTCAACTCTCTGCAGGAAAGCTCCGAATTTGCTAGGGTATGAAGGGGTACCAGAGGCATTTTCTTTTCTCATCATTATAAAACTATGGTCCAATTTAGCTAAACACTTTTGAAGATTGTTCTTTTTTTCTTGTCCCATGTAATGATTGCCCAGAGATGCCATTTGCCCCGAGCAGGCTGTCTCATGGTTTGCCTAGTCCCAGCAGCTGATGCGACTCCAGACACAGTGACTGAATACAAAGACCAGTCCCATTGCTGTACCTGATCCTGCTGTCCTGGCATCAAATGGGATGAAGAAAGGGCCAGTATTTAATGGAGCTGGATGTGAGATTCAGCTGGCTGGGAAGCAGAGGAACAAGGCCCAACTATAAGAGAGCAGGCTTGGGACAGACTAGAAGAGAAAGGGGCCCAAGTGAGTCTGCACCTATGAACATACTTATATTCCCATAAAAATCTAAAGCAAGCTCAAGGTACTCCAGTCTTAGCAAATACCTGTGAAGCTCATTGGCACCCTTACATGCCTCTTTTCTGTCCAGCACCCATCTCACAGGGGGATAACAGTCTACTTCTCCCAGGCAACCCACCTAGCTCCAGGGATGGAGGCTAGTGTAGGGATTATGATTCATTAATACGGTCCCAGAGGATGGAAATTCACTGACTCTCTACTCCTTGCTCTTCCTCTCTAAAAAAACCCACATATTGAAAACAAATTAAATTAAAAGGAATGTGAGGATTGAGAAAAATCAATTACTCCAAATTAGCAAATACAGTTCTGAAGGTTGTTAAACCTTAGAACAGTTTCTTTCAGTGCATGCTTTCCAATGCAGTTCTCTCTTATGTCATGACAAGGAATCTAGAAGTGCCACTTTAGCAGCAGAAAAGGGCTTAGTGGAGCCAGAGTCATCTTTACATTCTTGCTGACAGTGAATCATTGGATTCAGCCAGCTGAAATCCCCAAGTTCTGTAAAAGGAACCTTTCTTGAGCTTCAGACAAGGGAAAAAATGTCCATCTGTTGTAGCTTCAGGCACGCAGTTTTAACAGGGAGGACTGCATCGAATTTGTCTAAAATCCTGCTGACCTGATCCTTACTCCTTCCCAGGAAATAAAATAATTTTTTTCTCCCCCCAGAGGTTTAAAAATTTTCAGTTAGCATTTTAGCATGAGTTTTTAATTTCTTCCTGTTTCCAGCAAAGCAGGCAGAGTTAATGAAGTTCTCAACGTCCTGTGGAAAAAGCTGTCAGAGATTTATTCTTGTTTCTTATATTGTCTGGAATTGCAGCAATGTCCAAGGGTAAGCTCACAGGCCAATGTGCTAAATGCTATGAAGGCACAGCAGAGACTGACCCTTGCTAAGGAGAACTTACCTTCTCCACTTTATGAACTATGACTTCCTTACTCACAAGATACTATAAAAGGACTTCTAATATAAATAATGCATTGTCCTAAACTGAAATATAACCACCAGAAATAGATTTGAATATTCATGCATGGGACGTGTATGTTCATCTCTATTAGCTGTCTACCACTGTCCCATTTTACTGAGATCTTGGATACTTTCACCTGCACTACAGAATGGAAGGACCATCATGGATGTATTGCTGTGATCAAAGTAGTCTTAATCACATTATATACACACCCCCTGGGGAGCTATGCTGGAGCTTGTCAAATCTGCTCTCCTCCACCCCAGCCCTCAGTCCCTGCACCGTTTACACCCACTTTCTGCCTATGACAAAATCCCTTCCAGACTGGGGAAATTCACTCAGGTCACCATTGCTACAATGGAAAGATCAGTCTCACTTTGTGTGATGTCGGTTAAATGAACGCTGGATCCAGCCCCACTTATGTCACTGTCCTTACACCAAAGAAAAAACTATGCTGCTGAAAGGCAGGCCCTCCTGGGAGCCTAACCTTCATTTTTCAGAGGACGTATTATTCTAGTTGCAGAAAGTCAAACACGACCTATTTAGTTTGGTTGTGTGAAAAGCTGGCTTTATATAAAAGCCGCAGACAGAGTGCAACACAAGAACTGAAAATAACGATCCTGTTTTTAATATAGGTGCATGAACATCTCCTCCACAGACTTGCATGGCATCAGCCTTGAGTAGAAAAATCACCACGACAGACATTCTGTGTAAACTGCCCGATCTATTGCTCTCTTACATTCCTCACACAATCATAAAGCCTATTACCTCCCCAAGGCCATAATTGTGATGCTGCTGGACAGAATATTCTGAACAATGAAATGAAAACCCTACAGTAAAAAACAAAGCTAAGGTTGGGGATTCATGACAATAAATCTGGGGCGAAGTCATTCAACCTGTGGTTGTAATTATTCTCTGAAAAAGCAGCACAAACTCATCTATTCAGAGGGAAAGTCTTATAGACCTCTAGCACTGTGATTGAAAGACCCAAACAGTATTGCCCTAAGAGATAAAAATATCTACTTGTGCAAAAAAACCCATGTTACCCACTGTAGATTGATTACATAAAAACAGCTATCACCACTGCTGGCTAAATGCAGAAATAATACTCAGCCCCTGAAAGAAAAGGAGTCACTTTGTTCAGTTTTAATGTGCTGCTCAGAGAGATATTTTCTAATGATGCTGAATAAGTTGAAAACACAAATCTCACTTAATTTGTAGCTAGAGCTAAACCTAAACTGGGGTTTACAGCCTGAGTCACTATTCTTCCTCTGTCTTTCTCAGTCTTCCTAAATCAGCAAAGACAGAGACTATCAAGAACATATGGGATGCCAACCAGGACATAATCAGCAAAACATGGGACATTCTGAGCATACAAGGCAGATGATCACTCAGAAAGATGTTGATGTCCTTATGCCTATTCATTTATCTACTTGAATCAAAGGAATGGAGGAGGAGGGGGAATGAGTATTAGGAAGGGGGGAGGGAGTCTAGGCATGATTAACAATAGGTGCGAGACAGGAAGAACTAGATTAAACTGATCCATATGCAAATGATCTGAGTCTGATTGCATCAAACCATGCACAGTTTAATGAGTATGGTAAGATGCCTTTATCTCTGCTTGGATGTGTTCTGAAAAGGACTGCTCCAAGATAAAACACAGTTTAATAAGAAGGTTTTTCATTACGGGGTCGATCTGCATTTGCATTTCTCTCTCTGAGCCACACAGCTTTCCTCAACCTCCATTCCTTTTCAAGAGATTAGTCGGTAAGCACTTATGTATTGTTGACACACACCTTAGGGCATTGCATACTTAGCATGCGTGTGAGTTTTACCCTGGTCCTTCATGACCTGGATTAGACATTGCAAAATGAAGACTAAGTGACAAACTCTTATTTTCCTTCTTATCTACTGAGTGCTCTTTGCCCTTCTGTTATTTAGAAGCTTTGTAAAATCTTTTCGGTATTCATACACTGATGCAGAGACAGAACTTAAGCTTGGGTACTTACAGCATTGTGGGCCAGGCTCAGGACTGTGTCACTGCTGCAAGATGATGATAACTCCAGCTTCCGTGGAGCTAATCTGATTTTATGCTACTGCAGCTGAGGTCTAGCCCTCTATTTCAAAAGTATATGTTGGTTTCTTCCAAGTGGCTGCCTTCGTACACTGAACAAGGTAGCCAGGCACTGTCTTGGCTCCACCTGTCTCAGGCTCTGCTTACTGTTACAGGTGCTGGGGAAATGAAATAGAGGCAACCTTTTCCTCCTTGTGCACACAAGACAGTGGGAAATCTCCAGGGCTCTCAGGAAGATCATAGGAAAGACAGATGACCAAGGCACTGGCCTCTGCTCAGACTCTAGGAGCCATGTGGTATAGTAAACACCAATTTTTTCATCCAGCTATGATTAAAGCTGCAGTTAGCAAAAGCATTGAATCAGAGCAAGCTGGGAATACCTTATTTTTACTCCAAGGCACAGCAAGTGGTGCGAGTTCCTCCATCTTGACGAGGTCTGACCTGGCTGGCAAGTTTTTAGAGGCCATCTATGAAAGCCATATTCTTCCTCACTTAGGGCAAAATTTTTCATTTGAGTGCAGTGTTCTTCTCTGAAGCCTATGTGCATACTAACATCTGTATTCACACACTACATACTTACACAAGTAATCATCTTGTTGCAGGTGGAAAGTATTTCAATCTCAAAGTGTGGATACTGAATATTAACTCTCCAACTATTGGAGGCAAATAAATACCAATGGCCATCCAAATGACTTCATGAAGAAGAAAACCCTTTCCACAACACCTACAATTTGTCTGCGTAATAAGCATCTGTTGAACTAAGCTGGTTAACAATCTCTCCACCTCAGCTTCAACTGATCACCTTCATCCTTATATCATGAAGATGAGACATTTTAATTGAAACAAGGCACTTGAACAAAAACATTTCCATTGATTTCAATAGAAATAATCACAGGCCTAATTGCCTTGCAGATTGGGAATCCAAACCAGTTATTGCATATTCCATCACTATTATCATGATCACTTCTTTTCCATCACTGGGCTGCTTCTTATCCATAGGAATGTCTGGTTTTATATTCCTTTGAATACGATATATGCTTACGTCATATCTTCCAATTACTTTGATTTGAGCCTCACTTCTCTATGTTTTAGCTTTCTTGACTCTATGTTGAGGTGTCTGCAGCTTCTTTGCACTTCATCATTAATTCTGTCTCAGCAGCTACAAAGTAATTTCCTATCTTGGATTATAGTTTTTTTTCCCCTGTATGTGCTCCTTTACACTTAGTGCTACAGCCACACAATCTCTCCTCATAGACCACGGGTCCCAAAACAGTAGAAAGCTGAAGCTTGTCAAACCAGTCAGAAAACATAGTTTTGTGAGCAGTTAGAGGAGTCCTACTTCTGTCCTAGCTTACTGTTATTTATTGTCATTTATGATTCACAATGCTGAGGGTTCAGGAACAGTCAGGGTAACAGGACAACTCAGATATTGGTGGTAGCTTATGTCCTCTTGCCGCTGGTGAGAGGGTGTGCTGTTGGGGCTTGTGAGAAACCAAAAGCTGGGACTTAACAGGGCTAGGTGTCAATGAGATGGGCTAGAAGCAGGCACACACCTCCTTACCTCTTGGCATGGTCTAGCACCCAACAGGGACAGATGCTAAACCAGTACAGGACAAAAAGGTGATGCCTCTTTCAAAGAACATATATATGAAGTAAAAGTAAATACTGATAGATGAAGGATGCAAGGTGTTAATGGGGGGACAATCATTAGGGTCAACTTTGGGGAATGAATTTACATGCCAATGTAATAAGTACCTCCAGTCAGACTCTTATGGGGGCAGTTCAGAGCCCTCCTGATCATCCCTCAAAAGACCTTGTTTCTCTCTTCATGGATTAAACAGAGATATCAGATTGCTAACATGGTGACTTAAGGTTGGAAACTAAGCAGTGTGGATGTTGCCTTTCCTCAATTCCCACCTCCAGTGACAATGGGCATGAGTCTTCAGGTGGCAGTGCCAAAGGGCTGCCAAGCTTCCTTTGAAGAGAAGCGTTTTTTAGGCCAGATTTGAAGATGGGGAAGAATACAGCTTTGTGACTGTGACAGGGAACATAAGTGAAATCACGCAAAATAGGTGTTGAGATGTGTAGTGAGTGGCTGATGGAGGTTTGCATTACCACAGCTATCTGAGGCAGGTTATGGACTGGCCACAAGAGATTGTGCCTACGTCTCAGGCACAGTTCCAACCCTCCTTTGATTAAGTGCCATCAGATGTCTTTTGGAAATATATGCTCTACTTAGGCTTAGTCTGGATTGGTATAAACAGGATTTCACACTGGCATCATTTCTCATGTGTCTATTGAAAGGAACAAATTCATCATCTTGTAGTGAAACACTTGGGTTAAATTTGGACCCATTTGTAAGCCCCTGGTTCACCTTTGGTTTCAGTGGCATCAAGATCCAATGATTCAGTTCTAAACATTTTCACCTAGCTGGGCATTTCAGTTTCAGCGATGGTCTGGCATTTCCTTTCCCTCCCAGGTGGGAAGGGTGAGTCTGTCTGATTTCAGACAGGTCTCTTAGCAGGTACTGTCTCAGTTGTCCACGTTACATTTTCCCTTTATATACAGAGGTACCACCATTCGCTATCACTCCAGAGCTGGTGTGAGTTTTTAAAACCCTGGTAACTTTTTGAGTGCCAGTTGTGGAATAAGTCTGATGACAATGGTCTGGATGAGTAAGGACATTCATGGACATTCATGCCCATGAATTGATGGTGCGAAGCAAAGCCACCACAAACATCTGTTGTTAATGCCACCAGAGTTTTGCTTCTATTTTATATGTGTAATTTTATTCTGACATCTCTGTTCTATGTTGTAATTTGTAATTTTGCCCCTAGGATCAACAGTGGAATCTGTATTGAAAGTTGAGAGCAGGTATTTATGTAGGCTTTGAGCCATACCTAAATGATGTTTGATCTCAATGCCATTATCACAGCATAGCTGTCTCTTTCTTCTTCCCAATTCTTTCATTCATAAGGCTGAAAGACCTTTTAATCTTCATGCAATTTCCTCTGCAAGGTCTAAATCACCTTGATATTTGGCAACATTGATTCTGTCTTTCCCTTCTTGATTGCTCAATCTTAGGGAATTTCCTGAATAATAAAAATTATGTCCATATATGCAAATGTGGTCATAAGTCCTCTTTCAGCACCTTTGCTCTATTTATCACATCTAATTTCTAGAGGATTTATATTAGTCCAAATGTGTTCTTTAGAGGCTCGATCCAATTTCTGTTTAAGTCAATGGCACTTTTGTAATAGATCTTAATGGTAGTGGGATTTAGCCCAAAGCCTGGTGTATTTAAGTAAGTTGTAATCTGAAGGGCCTGTAATAAAACCAATGACTTTGATCTTCTTTTCTGGGAGTGCAACTGAGTCAGAGACTTTAATTTTTATTTTTTAACCTCAAGTGAGTGACTGTGAGGACAGTCTTCTTCTGCACGTTATTCTTTATGTTTAGAATAATGTGATGGACTTTGGACCAAGAAGTAATTGATTTGCATAAGAGGCAAAACTGGATATATAATACATAGAAACCTAGCTATAAAAATAATTACATTTTTTCTATTAACGCCCTAAGTAATCCTATGCATGTATATATTTATGTATATATATATACAGACACTGTATTAAAGAATTACCTTCAATGATTTTTTCTAATGGGACAGGAAGGCAGCACTTAGCCTCTTCATCCTTACTGGACTCTTTCTGGGGCTGAGTGTTGGTGTCTTTTATAATCCGGGTTTCTCAAATAGCAGTTGTGATGAGATTTTTTCCTGATATGATCATCTATCGAGTAGGAAGTGAATGTAGATTACCAGACAGTTACCAAGTGGTAACTACTTTAAGATTCTGGACAGCTTTTCCGTCACTGGAATCAGCTGCCCAGGGAGGTGGTGGAGTCACCATCCCTGACTGTGTTTAAGAGTAGATTAGATGTGGTGTTGAGGGATATGCTGTAGGGGAGAACTTTGTAGAGTAGGGCAGATAGTTGGACTCTATGATCCCAAGCATCTCTTCCAACCTAAATGATTCTATGATTCTATGCTGTCAACATTGGCTTGATACGTACTGGTGAGCTAGAGATGAGGGAATAACCTACTAACCCCGTATTTTCAAGCCATGTAATCCCAAGCAGTGACAATTTAACAGAATTGCCAGAAAGCTCATCTATTACAATCACAAATCAGGTGGCCAACAACACCAGTGTTTTAATCGTAATCTGCCTTTGCCTCTCCCCTCTTTTTCCCTTTCCCCTCTGCCCCTGACACATACAAACAGAGACTTTGCCCTTTTATAAATACAATGGATGTTGTTGTCAGTTCGGATAAGAGCAAATGCCAGATAGGATGGCAATATTTTCAGTCCTGGCAAATGCAATCATAAGTTCAGTTTATTAATATTGCAACAGTTGCACTAAATGAGATCACTTGGATAACAAAACATTTATCAACAAAACGCTGCCACCTACTGAAGTTTTGCAAACAGCCCAGATGATTGGATAAGATCACAAATTCACTCTGTCACAAGCTTATGGTCTTTGCTGAAATCGTTCTGAGGGAAAAAAAGTGCAAGAATGATAACCAGCAGAACAAGACAAGACATCTCTTTCATGCAGTCTGTTCAGCAAGTGTCAGGGTAAATCCTGGAGAGC
This sequence comes from Jacana jacana, assembly GCA_013400555.1. Taxonomy (NCBI): domain Eukaryota; kingdom Metazoa; phylum Chordata; class Aves; order Charadriiformes; family Jacanidae; genus Jacana; species Jacana jacana. The sequence continues at coordinate 40,351 of VZTM01002079.1, forward strand.
GACCTCCAAAGAGGAAAGGAGGTTTGGCTCTTTGTGCTCAGTATGCCATGGAGTTTTCAAGCACAGTGGCTGTGGAACTCTTCCTATCAACTGCTTTAGCTTGCAGCAGCCCATTATAAACTTCCAGTTTCCTTGTGCTGATCTTCAAAGCTTCTGTTCAGCCCCTAGTAAACTGATATTAAAACTTGCAAGCTTTTTGGATTGCATCACCCCAGGTTGTAAATAAACATAAAAGAAGCCCAAGTGACTACAACAAATCTTGTGCATTTTCTGTTACAAGGTCTCAACCAATTTAAAACATTCATTAGTTCAGTATAGCTCCACTGGGCACGCCCATGAAACATGTAAAAGACCTGCACACCACACATAAGAAGAGCTTTACCTACCTATGCTTCATTGCTTTGGTGTGGATCAATGAAGTTTAGATATTCAAGGGCTGACAAGGCTTTGGATAGGAATTGTTCAGCCCATTTGGAACTGCAGACAGCACTTCTAGAGTGCCACTGCCTAAACTTGCTTTTAGGCAAGAATGTGGATCTCGCTTCCTTCTCTTCTTGGAGAACTACTTTTGGGGTTTAGCTGTTAACTATTGATAGAAGTATTTAAATGAAACACAAACAAAATTATTCATGGTGCAATTATTTTTTTTTACTATATGAGTAGAACAGAGTATTTATGTTAATCAAGAAAAGCAAACTTAAAGATTCAAGACAGCATAGTTTAGGAATGACAATCTCATCACAATTATTTCATGCAATGGGTGACCCATCTTCTCCATTGCAATATTATTCATTGAATAATGGAATCATAGAATAGTTTGGGTTGGACAGGACCTTTAAAGGTCAGCTATCCTCCCCTGCAATGAGCAGGACACCTTCAACTAGATCAGTTGCTCAGAGCCTCATCCAACCCGACCGTGAATGTTTCCAGGAATGGGGCATCTACCACATCTCTGGGCAACCTGTGCCAGCCTTTCACCACCCTCATTTTGAAAAACGTCTTCCTTATATCTAGTCTAAATCCTCCCTATTTTAGTTTGAAGCCATTATCCTCTGTCCTATCACAACAGGACCTGCTAAAATATTTGTCCCATCTTTCCTGTAGGCCCCCCTTTAAGTACTGAAAGGCCACAATAAAGTGTCCCCAGACTCTTCTCTTCTCCAAGCTGAACAACCCCAGCACTCTCAGCCTGTCCTCACAGGAGAGGTGCTCCAACCCTCTCATCATCTTCTGAGGGTCCAGTCATCCGCTGGACCTCCTCCAACAGGTCCATGTCTTTCCTGTGCTGGGGGCTCCACAGCTGGATACAGTACTGCAGGTGGGATCTCGTGAGAATGGAGTAGAGGGCCAGAACCACCTCCCACATCCTGCTGGTAACACTTCTTTTGATGCAGCCCAGGATACGGTTGGCTTTCTGGGCTGTGAGTGCACATTGTTGGCTCATGTCCAGCTTTACATCCGCCAGTGCCCCAAGTTCTTGGCAGGACTGGTCCCTCTGGGAGGCATACCATCCCTCAGGTGTGTCAACCACATCACTCAGCTTGGTGTCATCTTCAAACTTGCTGAGGGCACACTTGATCCCACTATGTCATTGACTTTACAGTTTCTTGAAGGGAGGTTGTGAAGAGGAGGGGGTCAGCCTCTTCTCCCAGATAACTAATGACAGGACTCGAGGGAATGGCCACAAGTTGCATCAGGGAAGATTTAGATGAGATGTCAGGAAAAACTTTTTCTCTCAAAGAGTGGTCAGGCACTGGAATGGCCTGCCCAGGGAGGTGGGGGAGTCACCGTCCCTGGCGGTGTTCAAGAAGCGTCTGGACAAAGTGCTATGAGACATGATTTAGTAGCTTAGTGGGTAGTACTGGTTATAGGAGGATGGTTGGACTAGACGATCTTGTAGGTCCTTTCCAACCTTGTGTTTCTATGATTCTATGATGTTGAACAGTACTGGTCTCAGTATTGACCCCTGAGGGACATCACTTGCCACAGATCTCTGTCTGGACATTGATTCATTTACTATTACCCTCTGGATGCAATCATCCAACCAATTCCTCATTCACCAAACAGTCCATTTGGTTTCAGTTTCTTCTTTGTAATAATCACAAAATTAATACTTATCCTTGGAACATCCTTGGATGCTAAAATTATAGACAACTCATAGGATATGAAAAAGGGACTGCTTTTAAGACTGGAGTATAACAGAGCATTTAAACATGTGCATAACTTTAAGCATGGGAGTAATTCCACTGAAATAAATAGGACTACTCAAATATTTCTGATTTTGCATGTACTTCTCTGCTCTGCTAGCTTAGGGGCTAAGAATGGATATGCTTATTTAATACAGTGTTTATCTACTAAGCCTACATACAGCATTACTGATTCCTTCCCTTTCATCAGACAGAGACAAGGAGTTCTCCGTTTTTCTAGCCTCCTTCTGGGCCAGTTTCAAACTTTGTTGTGCCTTCCCATGCATTTGCATTTTATATCTGATGTAGAAAATAGCAGCTATGAAACCAAACCTTGAGTCCTCAGGGAGTAAAGTGGATGACTTGAAAGAAAACACTCAGAGGTTTCTCTAGATTAGGGGACATGATCGATAATAGGCTGGGGCTTGCTCTTCCTGACCCAATTTTGGACCTGTTCCATTGGGAAGCAGGATCTCCTTTCTTGTTTGGATTTAGCTGTTTGCAATTACCCTTGTCTTCCCTTTTATGACTGCGACCATGTGTGTTGACTAACCCTGGCCTCATTTTCTCTTCCTAATGCTGAAATTATCCTTACTGCTGTGAAGCCATGTTTGTGTAGTGCAGGACATGAATAAATGCTCACTACTGTACTGGGAAACCCCAACTAGTGACAAAGCAGACCCAGAGTTTTTAACTTGAGTTGGCCACTCTGCTTAACTCTTTTGCAGTAAAATCTACGATATCTTTTAGATTTTAGCGGATTTTTAAACCTGGATTGTTGATGGGTGGGTTAGCTATGCTGCTCTACCTGTTATTTGCATCCAGCACCAGCTCCACCACCTTCCTTGCTGTGTAAGCAGGGCAAAACCCTAAATCCCACTGTGGGTCACCTGGAGCTGACATAACTTGATATAAGCACTGACAAGTTTAGGTAGGCTTGGACTTTAAGCTGCACTTTGCTGCAGCTGTTCTTCAACAGAAAGGAACTTCAAAGGCTTTTGACTCCATTTGGGGACACTGAAGCCAACACATCTGCTAGCTCCTATGGAGATGAAAGCAAGTGTTTAATGCACACCATTGCCCTAACCACTGTGCAGGTGCAATTTCTGGCTGGAGCTCTTCACATTGGCCTGTCTGTATTTAATTTTTTTTTATCAGGATACATGGTTATTTCTGAGCTCAGAGCTCCTACTCTGTTTCTCAGTGGCACCATTCCTTTAATTGCATCTGTAGGTTGCTTCCTCCCCTGGCACTATGGTGGCAGCTGTGGGCTTTCCAGCATCAGACTGACAGGGAAGGCTGCTCCAAACCATGGTCTCAAGTGCAAGGTCAGTATAAATAGTGCATGCTGAGATTTACCTTCATTAGCTGAGCTAATAAAGTAAGATTCCTGGCTACTGAGGCAACATACAAATTTGATCTTAAATTTTCTTTCACCTTTTTAAACTCCCAGCCAAGAATATAGGTCTGAGAGACTTGTGACAGGTTGACTTTTAGGTCTCTGGGCTAATATTGAACAGGATTGAAACAGGGCAGAAAAAGCAACAAACATGGGAAATGGCTAATGCACATGGGCTAGGGTGTTGCTTCAGATGAGGCAAAGACCTCATCGAGGGAAGGAGAAAATGTGGAGGGTCTCTGGCAGCCTGGAGCTTTCTCAGGTTGCTTCATCTCTGCCTGAGTTCTCATCTTCCCTCAGCAGCTAACCTGGGAAAGGGATGACTCCTTGCATGGGAGGATGAGGTGCTGGCTTGAGGGAAATGGCTACCAATACATGACTCCCTATGTCTGTCTGGTGATCTTTTATGGCTTTTTATGGTTTTATCTTTTATGGCTATCTCTTGCTATATGGTACCTCTTGATGTGTATTATACCATTTTCCACATTAGTGAACTGCATTCCTTTTGTGATAGAAAATGGTCCAGTGCAGGGCCAGAAGAATACAGGCTTCTGAAGAGAATCTGTTCATAAAGCTAAGAAAATAGCTCACTGATTTAGGACTAAAGTCCTACTGCTGGCTGCTGAGGGCACACTTACCCAGCCCAGGACAGAGCGACATGAGGTGCTCCCAGGAGCAAGGCAGCTGTGCTGCTGGGGCTTTCCAGCCAGGCTGCTCATCCCTCCTGTGAAATACTGTTCATGGCAACTGTTCTCCCTTATTAGGGGCTCCAGGGAGACGTACTGGCCCACCCTGAGGTACATGTGCCCAGAAATAGGTCTGGAGGCAAACAAACAAGTGTGTGTGTAGATCGGCTTTTATGTGCAGTGTGGAGCTAGGCTGGTTTCACCCTGCAGACTTGTGTGTGCGGTAAGAGGGGATGGAGGGCAGGGAGAGTTTTGACAAATCATTTTGTGCTGAAATCTGGGGAGGCACCAGGGTGATGAAATGAGCTACTACACCCTGGGGTGAGAAAAGTCTCCCACGCTATTAGCAGAAGCTCTGTCTCCCACACACTATTTTTAATCTTCCTTTGATCACTATTTTGCTTTCCTAAACCACTGGTGGGGTGGAAGGAGCAATCTTGTGGACCTCCTCACTGGGCAGCACTGTCTAATTTGGGTGGTGTCAAGAGAAATGCCTTTGTAATATGCCAGCTCTCAGGCTGTAGAAAATCACTGCTTTGGTATTACTACAGCAGCAGGTTCTGATATCCTGGATGTGTAGGCACAGGCACAGTCTGGAGCAGCAGCTATCATCTGTGGCCTGCCTGTTTAGGCTTCCACTAGGATTCCTGGTACCATATTTTTTTCTAACTTATGGGATTTATGCACTCTGTAAGTGAACACCTCTAGGCGGTATGTTGCTATTAATCTGGACATGAAGCCCTGCAAAATCTTTTACTTGGCCCATCCAGATGCAAGCCCATTCAGAAACTGCCTACTTGGTATCTCTTTTGGGTCTGAGCTAAAGAAAACCTCTGGAAAAGTCACTAATCACAAAATGATCATGGTTGGAAGGGACCTCTGAGATCAGCGAGTCCAACCATACACACACACACAAAACCCCTACAATCTCAGCTGCTAGAGCATGCCCTGATGTCCAGCTCTTGATGCACAAACATGCAAGCAAATTGTAATGTAAAAAAAACCCCTGAGTTTTAGTAGCTAGTCAAAAGAGCATATTTTAGGGGATTGTTTTACTCGTCCTCAGTGGAAAGAGCTATTTAACATTTTAGTCCACCCAGACAGAATTTTAGAAGGCTTTGCATCTAGAAATTCTCTCTTGCATTGGACTTATTTGGATGTTTTACCAGCAAAACTTTCTGCATCTGTTAGATATTCTAGTTACACCTATTAAAGGAGTTGGCCACTGTGTGATTAAATTAGCAATGCTTGATAGTTTGCATTTTTACAGTCAACAGATCTTTACCAGTGAAGAACAGAGCATAATTTTTCTTTTCACATGGAGGTTGAGAATGCAGCGCACATGTAAATACTGTGTATTTGTTTAGCACAGGAGGTCCCGAGCTTTTCCCGTGTGGAGGCAGGGCTTGTTTTGGGAGGGTTAGGGCATGAGGAGCTGAACTGATTGTGGTTGGTGGGAATAGCTCCTGGGTGGCTGTCACTTGCCCCCTGAGCAGAAGAGCTTTGAAGTGTATAACTACTAAGCAGTTTGAGGTTCCCACAAAATAGACAGGTAAAATTGTACAAAGGGTTTGAAATCCAGGAGCGTTGTGACATTGCCACAACAGGAACAGCTTCCATGTGCCTCACTAGGGCTGGAAACCCAGTGTCTCCATAAACTGGCTGCAGGAAATACGGTACCTATAGGTAAGAATCTTAAGAAACCCAAATACCTGAGGAACCATCTCAGCTAGCTAGAAGCAAACTGCAAACTACATAGGCAACACTTGGATGCATAAGACAGTGTGTCTGACAAGAGGTGGGCTCCTAAGCAGGCCAGGTGACACACACGTCACTTCTGTGTGTCTTGCTGCCAGGAACTTCTGGAGATGTCTACATCTTGAAAACTGCTTTGTTAAACCCAGACTGACTTGCTGCCTCATTTTCAGATGCCTCATATGACAAAACAGGCAGTCATTGGTGGTTATGGCATTTACTGGGCATGTGGGTGTTCACTACTGCTCTCCACTAGCCATCATTTTCAGTTCCTGTCGCTCTGGGAAACATCGATAAAGAATGGTGCTACTTTCTCAGCATAATGGTAGGCTTCCTTTAGAAACCTGCACATCTTTTACATTAGGTGGCCAAGAAGCAGCAGGTTTGATTGTTAAAAGACTGAATGGAGGGTCTAAAGAAGTAAATAAGACCAAATACCTACAGACTTAAAATTCCAATTTCCACTGTATCTTCATGAAACATAGGTGGGAACTGGTCCCTAAATTGTCTAGATGTTCTAACAAATTTTCCCAATCCTTCCTTCCTTCCTTCCTTCCTTCCTTCCTTCCTTCCTTCCTTCCTTCCTTCCTTCCTTGCCTCCTTCCTTTCTTCCTTCTTGTTTGTTTTGCTTTCAAAGGCACACACAAGAACTTCTGAAAATGTCTGTCAATGCTAACCCAAATTTAACTTTTTTAAAAAGCAACAAAACCCTCTTACTGCATGGTCTCTTCATAGAGAAAGGATATGATCATCTATCATAAATTTTAAGATAAACTACACGCCACAGACATGGCTTTTTTATTTCTCATATTATGCATTTTTCAGGTCCTTTAAGGGCTTTTAGAATGTAGCTCCAACTATAATAACTGCACATACTTTTAAGCAAATGCTTTGATGATGTTACTTAAAATTCCATTTTATTTACCATCAACAAAATGAACAACATTTGTACACCTTTACTGCCCTTGTACATTCTCATTTCTTTCTGAACTGAGAATAACAACGAACATGGATATTGATAATCAAAAGCTATTACAGGCAAGATGTATACCTCATTTCTGGAATCACATTACACCACTATAAGTTAATTTCACATTTTCCCTAGAAAGAATAACCAGCATTAGCCTGGTCCACACAATTGATTCAGTGTCACTCTGTAACAAAGTCATAGACATCCTTCTGCAGACTATGTCTGTTTCTGTTCATTTGGACAGTTAATCCATAGCAGGTCAAGACTGTGTCTGGCTAAGAACATATGAAACATATGAAATGTCCTAACTGTGGGGTAAATCTGTTCCTCCATCAGTGTGCAAAGGTCCATATTTGGAATGGAGCAGTGGGGTGCAACGTGAGGAAGGGAGGCTGGGGCATCTGTGACTGCAAGACCTGCCCCCAGCTTTTATAATGCCAGAGAGTGAATGCCTAGGAATGGCTGAACAAAGGTGCCCAGTTTGCTAAAGTGTGAGGAGGTAGATGTGCTAGTCTGTCCTTTTCCTCAGAGACCATGACAGTGCCCACCTTGCTTTTCAGGGAGGCAGAGTCTACCCAGGGCTGCAGAGAAGCCTCAGAGCTCCAAAAAACAGCAGCTTCAGGAGCTGACTGTAAAAATCTCTTCCTGGGGTATGTCAACGCAGCACCACTGGCACGACGTTAATTTGCACTGATGGTCACACAGACTATCCAGTGCACAGTGTTGTGAATGTACCAGTTGTGACTGCAGCTTGATTTCCTGTCTCTTTTCACTACAAACATTCCAACTTAACTATACCAACATTCATATTACTTTACTGTGTAAGTGGGCCTGCTTAGGAGCCCACCTCTTGTCAGACACACTGTCTTATGCATCCAAGTGTTGCCTATGTAGTTTGTAGTTTGCAGCTTGCTTCTAGCTAGCTGAAATGGTTCCTCAAGTAGTTGGGTTTTTAAATATTTTTTATTGAGATGGAGCCCAGTTTTCTCCAGTGTTCATTCCCATTTCATGAAGCCAGAACCCAAGTAATGTGTAAGCCAGGACTGTAACTTCCCTGCTCTTTGGCATGTGTTTAAAAGTCACACTACACAGATTTAATACTGGTGGATGGTAAAGAGATTAAATTTTCAAGTGCCAAGTCATCACATCAGGTTGACACAACTCCCACTGTGCTGCTGAATTTACTCAAGTCCTTTATTATGGGTGTAGGGAGAGATGGCTGAGGGGAGTTTCAGAAAAATGGTTTATTTACCAAGACAGCAAATAAGGAAATACATGTTTTAAAGTGTAAACTGTCTACTCTGAAAGGTTTGGCACCGTGCCTTGTGAGCTGTCTGCCCTGTCTGAAAATTACATAACTATGAGTGTAAACTATGTATGTGTGTGTGTGTGTATTTGTGGTTTTATTATAAGCAGCTCAGAGTGGTGCCTGGGAGACCTAAGCACCAGTGGAATCTGCTGGGTGGAAATAATATTCGTGCACTTTTTTGTTGATGAGTTAGTAAGCCACAAATTGCCAGGAGCTCATTAGCGTGGCATTCTCAGACTGTGGCTCATGAAGATGGGGATAATGACGTGCACTTTGGTAAATGTGCCCCCTTCTCAAAGTAACGGCCCATGGGACAGGACCAGCCTTGTAACAGCTCAGTTCACCATTTCTTTGGGACCACTGGAGGGTTTCAAGTCGCCTTCATACTAGAAGTTTAAGCAAAAAAAAAAGCTCAATAACCCTACCCTTCAAACTGCCTTCTCCTGCTAACAGCTCACTGTTGGGCTGGGGAGAGAGTTAAAATGGTGGAGCTCCTCTGCTCCCCACTGGGAATACTGTGCTTAGCCAGAGGCCATGATGTAGGGCTGGGATTGAGGAAAGCTGCTAAGTCTGGGTTCATAACTTGCAGATATTGAAGATAGATGTTCCAATAGATGCTCCAAGATAGATATACCAATAGATGCTCCAGCTCATGCTATAATGTTTACAGCACTTGTAAACAATTAAATATAAAACATGTATATCCTGATCCTTCATTAATCAGGAAAAAACAACATTAGAAGAAGCATCAAGGGCCCAGTTCTGTTTTCCAACATGTATGCACCATAACCCCCATTAATTTGAGATGGAGTCACGTGGGTGTGTCCTGAGGGGGTGATTGCATCCTACATCAGCTACAAGTGACCGAAAAAGGGAAAATAATCGGACTGATACTGGTCATTTGGACAATGTGTATTTGATGTGTCAGTCGTTCCAACCTTCCAGTTACCAGATGTCCGTAAAAATTCATAGCAGGCTATTAAATTTAGCAGATCCTGTCTTAATTAGATTAGCTTCTGCTCAGCATGACAGCAGAGTATTTCACTGATGGAGGATTTATAAAGATTTCTGGTGGGAATTCTTTATGGAAGATGTAGTCTTTTATCCAGTGGGATTTACAAATGGAGAGGGGGGAGGGAGGAGAGGAAGCCCTGATAAGGACACACAAACATTGTCATGGCACGTTAAAACATAAATGGGAGCTTTTATTTTATGGATGTTCCTTTTTATTTCTCTTTTGCAATACGGAGAGGCGGTGTGAGCGTTTTTTGTGTCCTTGCATTATCAGGCCCAGCTAACATAATGCCATACGGGTGGTGGAAAACTACAAGCAAATTCTTGTTGTCAAATTCCCTCCTAAAACTAGCACCAAAGGAGTACTCAATGTTCAGTTGCCTGTCAGGTCATGAGTTATTTTTTCACCTACAGGAAACAGGACTGTACACTTGTCTTGGGCTGGTTTTATGTGCCGCAATCCAGCATCTATCCATCCATTGCCCTTCTTTCTTTAAGGTCACTGCAAAAAAACCCAAACAACAAACCCACTTTCTTATTAATTCTGCCTCTGTCCCAGTGCCAACTATTCTATGGTTTTCTCTGCACGAGTTTTTATAGAAGGTATATACCATTAATGGTGACACTGGTGTCAGTAACAGAACGTGAGCAGCAGCAATGCCTCAGCTCTATTCCCAGTGTGTAGATAACTTCATAAAGGAAAAAAGGTGGGTGGAGGGGAGGGGAGATCTGGATAATTTTTCTTGTCATTTGATTCACCATTGAAAAGGTCACTCCCTGTAAGAAGAGACAGTCTTCCCTCTGAGATGTCGGGGGGAGGAGCAGGAATGGCAGAGCCAAAATGGGGGGGACTCCTTGCCACTGTGAGGCTTTTGTGAGGTGGTAGAGCAGCCCTTCTGAGCACAAGGGCATGCAACACCCAGAGTATGCATGCTGGCGGCTGATAAAAACAGAAAGGGACCATCCTTTGCTCACGCCGCGGGCTGATAGCATTCACATCATACACCGTTTGTTACTAGGCAACTGATTAAATATACGTGCCGGTCCTTCAAGCAGTGCTTGCAATTAATTAACCAAACCATTTTCATTTTGGCTGTCTTCCGCCCTCCCCACCACCAACCACCTTCCCCAATGCTGACATCTGACACAAGTGCAAGTGATTTGGTGCTCCTCCTGACCTGTGGTGTAATAAAATAAAAACTCTTTGCATAGTAGATGTGGTCTACACCTAGGCTGTGGACATCTCTCAACGTCCCCGGTGGTCTAGCTGGCAGCTGGCACACACAACAGACATTTGGCTTTGCTTTACCAGGGCCAATGTAAACTGAACTGTGAAAACTGCAGGGCAAAGTCCAAAAGAAGTTCTCCAGGCAAATCCATTTGAAGTGCAGTTGTACTGAAGGATGCAGGATGGGTCTTCTTACTTGGTTTTAAAACTGGGATTCTTCACCCCTAAAGTACTCATTCTCAAATTTAAAACCACTCTGGAGCATGCTCACATGACTGTATATATATAACGTGTACATCTATATTGTGATAAATATAAATATTTATATAGCTACTAATATATATGCTGGCGATGTTAATGTCCAGATGTCACCAACTCCAAGTGCACGTTCCTCTGTGCTACCTATTACACCAGGACCCCAAACCAGACAGTCCCTGCTCTGCTTAGCTTACAGTCTAACTAGCAATGACAGGCAAAGCAAAAGAAGGGATCTAGACATCAAAGGTTGTTCAAGGTCATACAGGGGGTCAGTGGCAGGGCTGGGAACAGAAAATGGCTTTTGTTTTGCAATCAGATTTTATAATAAAAAAAACCCAGCGAGTCATCTCACTCCAAATCCTCACTCTAATTTTGTAATACAGTTGTCATATTAAACTTGTATGAAATAGACTGGAATTACACATGGAAAATGGGTAACTACAAGGATCCTGGAAGATCTGACTGTTCCTATTACACTTGATCAAATGCAACTGTCAGCCGCTTTGACAGAGATCACCTTTGATGATTAAAAGGAGAGGACTACATTACAAGAGGGTTTGAGCACGAAACCACTCGCTGCAATCCACAATTAAACAGGAGAGGCTATTGTTCTGTTTCTGACTGGGAACAGAGTTACAAATTTATTGGAGTTCACAGGCTTGCTGCAGAGCTTGTCTTTAACAAAATTGTAGCCCCATTCCGTATCAGAGCTTCCTACCCTGCTCAAAACCTCGAGTGCATTAAAGAAGCAATTTAGGGTTTATTTGAAGGGGGAAAAATAGAATGTCGAGTTGTGTTTCTTTCTTCCTTCCTCCCACTGGCTTTCTGCTGGGGAGGGAGGAATTTGAATCAGCAGATTCTCAATGGCACTGTCGCCGATCGGAGCTGGTATAGAATCACTAGAAACGGGTAAGAAGCAAATAATGAAGCACAGACTGACTGACAATTTGAAGGGCTTTTTTTTAACACACTGGCCAGCAGCTGATTTGGTGTGAACTGTCTGCGGAGCCACGCTGCTTTACGCTGCCTGAGCACTGTGCCTTTGAGTCAGAACTGGAATGGTGCCACTGAAAAAAGCCCTCTTTGGGTTTGCGACTCTTTTCAGTGAAGCTGAGGCCATTTTCCACTCCTAATGGGACGAGGTTTTCTTGGTCTGCTTTGGTTTGAATCTGGCCTGTCATTTTTGGGGCTGTACTCTGGTGTGAATAAAGGGTTTCTGGCTTTTTACAAACCTTGCATGAGCTGGGCAAATCTGCACCCTGGCAAAGAAGCCCCATGGCTGTCATCCCCCTCGCCACATGTGCCCCTGGCCCTTACTGGTTGCAACCACGCTGCAGATGGAGGAACAGGCACAGGTTGCCCCTTACGAGACATGAGATGAAGCCCCTCTTCTCTGAAGGTGGCTGGCTGCTTTCAGCAATCCCATTAGAGCCATGCACTCCTCTTTAACTTTCACTGTGGCTTTGCTGACCTTTGAATGAGAAAAACATTAGTAAAGAGCAATTTTATGCCGTCATAAAGAGTTATGTGTTACTAGGCAGTAATGGAAGCACAAACCAACCCAGCCAAAAGATCTCAGCCTCCTGCTGCTGCTTTCTTTAATGGTGCTGCTGCATCATTAATCTACCTTGTGCTCGTCAACGGCTGGAAATCCCACCCAGCAGATGTGAAGGTTGTTCACAGTGCCAGTACGGACACTGCTCCTCAGTCCTGCTAATCCAGAGGGTGGAGGGAGAAGGTCAGGGAACACCTGTATTTCTTGCAGGTTTCTGCATGCTGCTCTTTTCCTCTTATCCCTGCAATGATTTGTATTTAATTGACTTGTAATTATACCCACTTTTCTTTGCCCCCCCTTCCCCTTCTCGTTCATCTCAGTTGTTCCATAGCCATATATGGTCTGTCACTAGCCTTGATTTTTTTTTTTTTCCACCACAATGAGGCAATAAATCCAGTGGGGCTGGACAGGAAACCCAGCTTGCCAAGGAGAGACAGGATGAATATCTCCTAGAGACAGCCAGAGGTTTGATTGCGTATTGTCCATACAGCGTATTTCAAGGAGTGCCCAGGGCAAGCCTGGAAAAACTTTTATGTCTGCAACAGTATTTCTTTCTGGAAAAACAGATTTAAAAAAAAAGCCCGCTGTGTATTTTTTGCTCTTTTTATGTGTGTGGAATCCATGATATATAGAAGATGGCTTGTTTTGAAATTTCAGCTAGGGCCTGTTTTTTTAGAGACAGAAGATAATCACACAGAAATGCTTCCTTTAGAAAATATGTTTGCTGTCACAGCTCTCTTCAGCTGACTCAACATGGCCATGTACTTATTCCTTGAGTTGGAGACGACTTCTATGATCTTACTGCTGCAAACACCTTCATTAAAAACACTGAGCAAGTTTTATTAATACTTTCTTGGACTTCCAAGCGTGTCTAGGCTCATTCATGTTTATGCTTCACTGCAAAGAGTGGTGAACTCGCTGATCACACATTCCACCCAACTGCTTGTTCCTGTAAATGCAGCAGAGAGACACACTGGGCTATTGTATCAAAACTCAGATTAACTCAATAAAATGGTGACAGATGGCCCACTAATGACACAGGGACTGCTCTATATGGCCTGTATGAAAATATGCATTCTGGATCCTTTCTTAAGTGATCACTTCTGTTTGTTTTCCAGGAAATCGACTCCAGGCCTTGGAAAATTATTACTTTGCAGTAAGAACACAATGCTGTTCAAGCACAGCACTATCTTACTCTGTGTGCAACGATACTGGATTGCATCCTGGCAAACCGGTGCAAAATTTCTATGCTTGAGAAAGAACTTTTTGTTTCAAACATTAAGGAGAGGATACCTTTTTCACTGCTAGTGTAAATGCAGGGAAAATATTCAGAAGCAGAATCACTGGTGCCCTATTATAACTGGTTACATTAATCATTATGTCTTTCAAATTAAGCCACTTAGTGACACAGGAGCTGGCTTGTTTGAACATTAGGAAAAGAACTGGATCTTTGGTTGTCAGTACACGGCCAAAAAAAATTCCCAGATATTCACAAGCCTGTGAGTACAGCATCACTTAAATGTGCTCTCTCGCAAACACACATATGCAGCCATGCTCCTTAAGGGTTTGCCAATGCAGTGTAGTGTTGAATTATACAGGCTAACTCTACAAGCTAACTCTGCAAGAATTAGCTTGGGGACTGGAATTACTCTAACAGGAATAGCAGGATGCATTTGCTCGCATGGCTGAGTTAGCCTGCCTGGCTACCACTATGATTGGATGGCTGCTGATACTGAAGCTAAGTCATGAGTGCTCTTTCAACGTGGTATACTGGACTGTGGCCCCCAGCTCCCACCCAGCACAGCGCACTTTGCAGACATAGGCTACACATACTTGCATTCAAGATCTGGATACTTAATGGAATAAACTGGCCCAGCTTCACTGTGGAAGTCAGGGGCACAGCTACATTGATGTACATTGACAGACTCTTGGCCAAGATGTTTCGGTCTGTCATTTGTATTTACCATGCTCTACCAGTCTGGGGGACTAGTCATACTCTTATTCCTTTTAATGATCACTCTGCCGCAGCCATTTTTTTTTGCTTGTTGCAGTTAAGGCCAGCAGGCACTATTATGGTCTTCCAGCCTGGTCTTGCAACGATTTTTAGCTTTAAGGGATAATTTTGAATAGGACTGCAGAAGCAGCAGCTTCCTCCCGCTGCCAGCCGTCAAGGCTCAGTCCCTCAGCTTCCCCCCATGTTTCAACCTGCAGAGTGTTATGCTAATTTTGCTTGCAGCTTCAAGTCAGCTGAATTTCCGGCTGGCTTCAACTTAAGCTGTTTTTATTTCAAATAAGGTAAATTACCCGCTTCAGTCCAGGGCTCGGTTTCCAAGCTTCCGTTCTGCCGGTTTTCAGGCTTCACTTCCAGCAGCTCTGCATAATCCCTGCGGAAGGCATGTCCTCCGCTCCTCCCGTGCCAGGGACACGCTGCTCCGCTTGGCTGCTCCCGGGGCTGGAATCCTCCTCCCTCTTCTCTTTGGACTGTTGGTCTGAAATCAACAGAAGTTATTTTTCACCTTTATTTAACAGACTTCTACTAAGAGCAGTTCACCAGTCCCTAGACCCTCCTCCCTCTTTCCCCTCCAGAATTCACTGAACCTTTTGCTGCAGAAATGGAAAGTGTGCCTGTGACAGCCATCTTCATTAACAGCTAGGAACAATTATGCAGTACACCTGATGGGGCTGAGAGCTCCTGAGTAGGCTAATGGTTGCCAGCTTGCCTTTCCCAAGGCTCCGTTGGCTTGTGAAATATTCAGTAGTAACCAGGACATGATGGTGTGAAGGTAATCTTACTCCCATACTGTGGGAGAAAGCAACACCAGGAGGACCTGTGGAGGCAAACCTCAGTGATTTGCCATGGGACTCAATGCACACCCAGATTCCTTTAGCCACAGACAGATAGGACCACGAGGAGGTCAACAGCTCTCAGACCTTCAGCCACCATAGCTCACTGCAGTGAGACACTTACCTGAGTGGGTCTCAGCAACCACTCACTCCCTGAAGTCAGAGAGGTCAGCCATCTTTGCCATAGTGCCTAAAAACCCTAAAACAGTTTCTCTCTGCAGGGATTACATCCAAATTAATAATCCCAACAGGTGAAGAAAAGGAGGAGAAAATAAAGCATGGAGAGGTGGGGTGACTTGTTTGTGGTCACATAGCAGATCAAAGCTGGGACATTAATCTCCCTCACCACACTGAACCCACTAAGTGCCATGTCCCTAGGGAGCAGGTTAGACTATGCTCAGGCTTCAAAAACTTCAGCAAGCCAAACGTAAACCAAGAAATACCTACCTTCAAGAAAAATGCATGAGGCAACATATTATAGCATAAAGGAATAGCATTTCTTTGCTTGCCTTGTGGAAAGCTGACATTTTCTGTGCTGTGCATTGGCATTTCCCATGATACTGCCACAGGCACAGGACTCAGATGGATTGCTCAGGAGCACATTAAATACTGCTTCATAGATATAACTTTGGACAGGAATCCATTCCATGCATGTGGGACGGATAGGCAAAGCATCATCTGATAGAGATATCGTTAGAAACAGCCAAATACTATTGAGGCGCTCTGCAGAAATCTCCACTCCATTTATATAACCCAATCCTCATTTATCTATGATTATTCAAATGTAAGCATTCTAGTGCTGTTTTACCCCCATTCTTCAAGACTTACATTTGGCTTGGTTCACCTTTCACACGCGCAGCAATTTCACGTAGGAACACACATAGGATAACTGCTACTTGGGGGCTGATCCTGTCCAGCAGCCAGGCTTCCATACAGCTGCTTACTCACCCTTGTCCCCACAGCAGGATGGGGGACAGAACAGGAACAAGAAAAGCGAGAAAACTTGTTTAACTGGTGAAGGAAAGAGAAAAGGAAAACCGCGAGTAATCACTTACCATCTCCCCAACAAGCAGACAGATGCCCAGCCAGTCTCTGAGCACTGCCTGCCTTGGAAGCCAAAAAGCTCCTATTCTTCCTCTATCCCAGTTTTCATTGCTGAGCAAGATGCTATGTGGCTTGCAATATCCCTTTAGCCAGTTCTGGCCAGATGTCATGGTTGTGTGCCATCCTCCTCAGGTCTCCTGTCCGCCTCTTACCTACTTGCTGTAGGAGGTGGGGACAGAGTGGGAAAAAGAGAAAGGTTTGATGCTGTGCAGGCACTGCTCAGCAATAGCCAAAATATTGGTGTGTTATTAGCACCACTTTAGACACAAACCCGAAGGACAGCACCACACAGGCTGCTTGGAATAAAGCTAACTCCATCCAAGCCAGTACCTTGTTTAAGGTGCTGTGTTTCAGAGAAGGCTGTGTCTCTGAACCAACACACTGATGGAGGGGATTATATAGGAAACGTAGGATTCATAGGCACCTTCAGAGGATGGTCCCTTGGACGTGTGTTTGGCTCTCTCACTAGCAAGCCATTTCAACACCTGGCTTTTAGATGGCTGAATCGAGATGACCTTCATTATTCAGCGACTGACCCCGAGTTTTACTCCTTTTCTCTCTGTATTGGTGGTTATGTTACACCTACCAATGGGGTTGCTACCTCTGCCATAACAGGTTTGATGTAGTTTATCATTTAATGTTTAAATACAGTAATAATTTTAAACATCCCCTTTCAATAATTCTCCTCAACGCTCAGTCCCAAAGGTTAGTAATAAATATTTTATCTTTGTAATGTATATTTTTACCAAGTAAACCTTGATTTTGGATGCTTCTCTGCCTACTGCTAAAAATGACCAAAAGCCTGACACTGAGCAAAAGCTCTAACCTGTTATAACTGTCAGCCCCAAATAAATATTGATTTTAAGTGTCAATTCGTAGTAAAGATAGATGTCAAAGCCCAGCAAACCCAATTATAGTGCAATAAAATATATTTCATAACTCTTGTTTAAAGTGTGTGCCAAAGCTTTTACAGTAGAACATGGAAAGACAGAGAATCCACCTGGCCTTCTCGGTACAATATATCTAGAGAGATATTTATTAAATTTATCTGATATATATTGTATCAATATACCCAAGCGTGTTGTATTTCTGCCATAGTTTACTTCACTCTTTGCTTTTCTGACTATTTTAAATTAACTTCTGGTGCTGCTTTCTTCAACTCAATTTCAAAACCACTGCCCCTATTCGTGCTTGAATGTGTGCCCTTCTGCCTTCACTCTGGCTAGTAACCTTTGAACTAGCTGGCCATTTCTAACCTGTTTGGAAGCAAAAGTGTCTCAAACACACTAGCTTCCCAGAATTTTAATCAAACCAGGCAGCTGGTAGTGACCTACTGACAGGAAACACTGTGGTTTGAGCTCATCTCTTCTAGATAATGGTGAGTCCATGTACAAGAGACTTGCCCTGGACACCTTCAAATCAGAAAAGACTCTGCTGGAGCCTGTGCTTGTCCACCCCCACAGAACCTTAGTATGAGGGACAGAGCCAGAAGAAGCCCAGCATCGCAGGGTCCTTCAGCAGCTCGTTTCCTTTTTTATCCTTTTTGACAAGGTGGGTTGAACCTGAATGCAATGGCAAAGGCAAAAACAGATCATGCTGTCTGCTAATGGGATATCACAGGATTATAGTATATTCTCTATTGTATTTATAAACTCTTCTTCATACATATTGAAGGGTCTCTTCCAACCAAAATGATTATATGATTCTGTGATGCTTGCTTTCTTTCTCAACCACCACAGCATGGTAGAGGAGCCAGTTTCCCTCAGTTGCCTGTACCAGTGCCTGATGTGGTTTAGGATGTTTAAAAGAAATTCAAAACCTACCCAAGTGCATGAGTAGTTCGTACTGTTCTCTACATGTCATTCTCCTCTTGCCTGTGCTTAATTTCATCCACCCTCTCAGTTTTCTTCATTTTTCCATCCTTTGCAATTTCTCATGCTTCTCCATTTGACCCGCCTTCCTAATTTTGCATGACACAAACTTTGTCACCTTTGCTCTTCACCATGGTCTTCAAATCATTAATAAATAACCCAAGCACATGTCTTATTTTTAATGCCTGGGGCATCCTGCCTGTAACCCCTTTCCATGCTGAGACGGATCATTTGTTCCTCCTCTTTGTTTCCCCTCTCTCAACTGTAGGCTTTCTTATACCCCCCTGTCCATGCAGGACTTTACCTCTCACCTTGTGGTTACTTTATAGCCTCTTCTCAGGAACTTTATCAAAAGCCTTTTGAAAGTCTAAATAAAATATAGCCATTGGACGTCCTTTATCCACTGTTTTGTTAACTCTTTTAAAGGCCTTGAACAGGTTTGAGGTTTCTTCTAAGACAGAGATCATGCTGGTTTGTCCCTATCATATCCCCCTCATCTATTGCTCCTGCTTTATAACAATCATTAATGATTTCCCTGTACCAGGAGTGTGCTGCTTAAGAACAGAAAGCAGAGGGAGATGCTTGTCTGTGGAGACTTTCCCTAACAGCCTTCTAGCTGGTTGGTTTATGTAGCCTCTAAGCCCTGAGGTAAGGAAACAGGAAAACAGATTAATAGACATAGCAATCTCCCCCAAGATACTTTTAGATAAACACAGCCTTGGGCATTTAGAAAGTTGGATTTACTACACCTTAAAAGAGGTTTCTGAAAACCACGGCTGTTTTATTTTAAAGTATGCAGCCAAAGGCATGCACTTCTTTAATCTTTGCCACTCTTCCCCGATAGACAAGCAAAAGCACGGGTCCCAGGGTTTAGAAACAGTTGTGTATAAACTGGAAACAATCTCAGCAAGCCTTTATAACAATGAAGATCTCTTTGGGGGCACTGAAGTGGATTTGAACTAAAGCCAAAACACATTTCCAGTGCACAAGCTGCACAGAAACAGACACAAATGCACAATTGATATTGGTAGGGTAATATAATTGCCAACATTTTCCTGGAAAAATGAGAATGCAGACAGCGATGTTTGAAGGTAGGTGGGTTTTTTGTATGCTCAAAATAGCACTGAAGAGCAAACCCAGACCTCAGTGTTTGGCTCGTGCTGTAGGCCTGGGATCCCAGCTGTGACCCTTGTTTGCCTGCAAAGTGGCATTACTGGTGCACTCTGTTCTCGTCACTGGTTGTCTGTATCCCAAGGTCCCAACACCTGCTCCAAAGTGTTGGTGGGTGAATTGCATGCGCCCAGCTCAGATAACTCAGTGGGAAGTATTTACTTTCTAGAGCCATTGGAATTTTTCATTCATTTCACCTGAGCCAAAAATCTTCGGAAAGGCATCTTTGCCATTCCATGTTCATCTCTTCTTTTACCTGCACAAAGACAGGAGCATGTATTTGTTGATTTGTTTCTGACATGGGAAGGAAAGACTCATACTCCTCACCACCGTTATCGTCTCATTTTCTTTGTCCTGGAGTGATCCCATTCTCTCCCTCCCCTCCCTTACCTGTTTCCCAGCAAACAGGTAACTACTGTAATCTCAATTTCTCTGACTCCTCAAAAGGCTTCTGTCTCTTAGAGCTTGTGGCCCATGGTGTTTTTTAAATATTGATTCACCAATGCTCAAGGTTACTTGGGAAAAGAATTAGGACTAAGCTCAGCTCTCAATGTTGCTGTGTTGGTGTTTCTTTTTTAAAAAAATAAATTGCAATATCCTTAAGAATGGTCTCAATTCTGCAAGGAACTGCTGGTCCCCCTGGAGATGCTGATGGCTGCTGGAGAACTATAAAACTAGCACTGTTCATAGTCAGAATTGCTAAAATGAGTACATAGTCCTTGGACTGTGGCATTGGGATGCGATTTATAGGATTCCCTTTTTGTAAACTGGTTCCTGCCTCAAATACACCTTCTTGTACACGTAAAGGGCACCCACACATGCAGAAGAAAGCTGCTGACACTGTGTGACAGGGAATGGGGCTAGCACTTAGTTGTCTTCCCTTCCACTGTGGCTAAACCACAAGCCTCCCAGGGTACTCCTCCCCCCAGCACTTGGATTTGTCTTTTCTGCACTGCCTGAAGCACAGTTTGCTCACGCTTAGGTGATTTACTAAAGGCTGCATAACTGCTTGGAAATATGCAAGGCTGGTTTTGGCAGTGCTGGTGTAGATATTTCAGTGCCCTGCCTCAGATTGATAGCGTTATGCAGGGAAGAGAAGGCAGCTCTGGAAAATGTTTGAGTTCAAAAGGAAGAAGAAGCTCTTTAATCATTCAGGCTCTCAGGAAACCCAAGACCCAGTGGGACAGTCTCCTCATAGTCAAGACTGTCCCAGAAAATCAGTGGCATTTGAAAGCAAGATCACAGCCAAGGAAGGCGCTGCAGCACTGGAGAGGGCTCCTGCAAGCGTGAGTGAAATGGCTACTGCCTCTGCTGCAGCCAAAAACTGGCAGAGAGAGTTGGGGTTCGGTACTTCAGAAAGAACCGTGTATTTAGCAGTGCTGCCTTTTCTGTTTGAAATATCTGGGAGGCTTTGGATCAGGTAATCAGCTGTTAAAACCGGTGTGGCTCAAGGATCTAGTTCAAGCCTCCTCAGATTATATTCAGGGCCAGATCCTGCAATTTCTTGCTTGCTTTCTTCTCTCTCTCCCCCTCTCTAAATATACGTATCCGGACTGACTCCTATGAGATCAATTCAAACAGAGCAACTGCTGGATTAGACCTTAATCCCTTTTCCATCCATTTAAATCATCCTGAATGGTGAGGGATTGCGGTGTGTTCCAGCCCTGGCCTACGACTCATTTTATTCTGGCATCTTTTTGTTGTTTTGCATCTGTTTTCTGTCTTTTTTTTTTTTTTTTTTCCTTTGGCAAATTCTCTGGCTTCAGTTGTATTCGTAACTTGCAATCTTACCAATATGGTCTGGCAATGATATCTGTCTTGAGGGGATCACTCTTCCCCCCTCTTGCTCTGCAACAGCCAGTTGATTCTTATGCAACATCCCTCTCCCATGCACTTGGCTGTTGCTCCGCAGCTTCATGGGGTGTGAACTTCGAAAGAATCAGCTCAGATTATTCACATTTAGAGCTGCCTTTGTTGGTTTTGTTTTCTTTTTGGCTTTTTTTTTTTTTTTTTCCCCAGCACTGCCCCACCACACCAGTCACTAGCTCCCATGTACAATAAAAAGGCAACACTGCCCACAAAAGCAGAGGGTGGGCTTGGGCTCTAGAAGACAACTACGCAGAGAACTCTTTGATACGGGAGTTTCCTCAAGAGAAGCCGAGGTCACCTCCTGGCCACCAAACCCTCCCGGTGTCAGCTCCGAATCCGGGAAACAACTTTCACAGAGACAGCACCTCCCCGCACAACCCAGACCACGGCGGTGGAGGGGATGGGCGCGCACCCCCGCCAACAACCAGCGCACACGGCAGCCCCGACGGCGCAACCCCCCCAATTTTGGCCCAAAACATTGCGCGGGGGCGTAAATCCGGCCACTGAGAGGGAGATCCCGGAGAACGGGAGAGGGCGGACGATGCGGGGGAGGGAGCCTCGGGGGTGGAAGTAGCGCGGAAGTGGGGCGAAACGCCCCAGGAAGCGGGCGGGGGCGGCCGGGACCCGCGGGGCGANGGGGACCGGCGTGAAAGGGGTATGGAGGTTCGGGGAGGGTGCGGGTTCTGGTGCGGGAGCGAACACCACTGCCCGGGGATCTTCTATGTCTGCTGCGTTGTGGTGCAGCAGTGGGTACGGTCCATGCTGTGTTTTGTCCACATTAACCTGTGCCCCCATCTCAGCCTCTACAGCCTTTTGAGTGCCTTTGGAGTGAGGAGTGAGGACTGGTATGATTTAAGAGGCAATGACTTGGCAATCCAGGTTCTTGGCTGGTGTCAAGCAGTCCATGGCTGGGCTCAGCAAGAGCCCAAGCACTGGCAGGGCATCCTTCGGGACAAGGCATGCGGGTGTGACCTCCAGTCCCCAGTGATCCAGGCAGAACAAGTGCTGGAGGTCTCGTCACAGCACATTGCTTCATTCTTCAGGAGAGCCTCCCCGGTGCTTCTTGTCCTTCCATCCTGAAAGCAGGAGGGGTGCAACGAATGTCCACAAACCACCTCCCTTAGCAGACAATGTAGTAATTAAAACTCCCAGTTCATTCCAGTGAAAGGAGATACTTTCATTTTCTCTCTTCTTTTCTCACACATGCCCTACCTACGTTTGGTTTGCTTTTGTTCTGTTGTGTCCCGCTTCTGTGTCCTACTGAAGAAGTTTAGTAAAAGCTGAAACCTATGAAGTGTGGGTTGTTGACCTCAGAATCATACCTGGTTCAGCTCCACTTCTCATGTGTTACTGAGCTAGGCTTGGTTGCTCTTAAACACAGTTTTGGATTAACTAGGTCAGCAGGAACCACCTATATGTCACTGTTTGGGATAACGCAGTGGATTTCTTTTGGAGGGGGGCTGCAGAAGACAAACGTGGGTGTTGGCCCTTCCAGCCACATGTGTGAGGTAGTTGTGGATTTCAGAGCAGGAAGCCTTTCTAGCAAGGAGCTCCTAAAGTAGGGAGGGTGCTCTTTACTATCTGGCATCAAACATGTTTTGAAAGTGTTGTTTGCTCATTGTCATTGGTGCCAGCCCCGATCTCCGTTTGCCAGTGCTGGTAGTTTGGCATCACTGATCTAGAGTGAGATCAAACAAGGGGGAATTTGGAGCCAGAGCCTCAGTTTATTTACCCTAGTGTGAGTGAATGGAGAGATGCCAGTGTTAAATGTAGGTAAGCAAATACATAATCTGTCACTTGGGCTCATTTTGACACTTAGTAAGAATAACTTACAATGCATCCTGTTGGACTCCACTAAAAAGCAAAGACTGTGTGCATCTACTTTATCCATACTCTTCTAACAAGTGAAAAGGTTTGCAATCCATTAGTGAGACATGAATGTTGCCTAACTCCATATCCCTGTTACCCAGGGTAACTTGCATCTCTGTAATTTCCCATCTGTGGAACGTCTTCTTCCCTTCGGCAGGTAGAACTACCACATGAAATACCTTAATTTTCATAAATTGTTTATAAGTGTCAAGTAGATATTGGATGTAGCCAAAATAGTGTCTTAAAATACATTTTAATACACCGAGTGAACCAATGAACGATATAGAACAGCCTAAGATTATACATGTATTTTCAATATTCTTGTATTATGCATAAGATTTTGTTGTTGTTGTTGTTAAGTGCTGACAGTGTGCTTAGGAGCTTGGCACAACTTCGTTTTTTTCTGGGGAACATTCGTAGAGGAATAAACAAGCGACTCAGTCCATCAGGGGAGCTGGGAGCACCGATCTTTCATTCCTGCCAGGTGTGGTCAAGGTATACAGCATCCTATATTTCACGGGTGCTGATTTCTATGGTTAGCTGGGCCACCGTGTTTCACAAACCCACAGGAAGTTGTTCCCTGTTCAAAATTCCAGGTTTGTTAATTTGTATGGAAGAAGTAGCTGAATTAGTTTTAGCTTGTATTTTTAAACCACTCTCTTAGCTCGGTATGTCCTGTACAGTCTGCTGCAGGCAACTGGCATTTGTGTTTGCGAGTAGGCAAACATCACCTAGCTCTCAGATAATGCTATATTTAAATGATTTAAATAGTTTGTTTGATTATTCATGTTTTTTCTGCTGACTTCCACAAATAGTCAATTGAATGGATTTACTACTAGCTATTGAAACAATAGCATTTAAGTAAATATTAGACCGTATTTTCACAAGGCCATTTTCTGTTTCAAAAGCCTAAGTATTGAAGCAGAAACTTGATTCAAAATGTCTCATTCAGCTAATCAAGGAAAAGAAATATCTGATCTCTGTCTGGTGTTCTGAGTTTCAGCATTATTTTGACTAATCTTGCAATGAATTGCTGAGGACAACAAATAACTTAGACAATAATTTCAAATGAATAACTGAGAAACTCACAACAATGTCTACAGATAAAAGAAAGAACATTTTAATTTAATAAGTTATTCACTGTGAACTATCCACCCAGCCATAGCTGTGCAGTAACTCTTGTTCATAGGGGACTTTGGAGATCATTAGCACCTCACTCGTCTTCCACGTGCCTTCTGCACGGCAGCCCTGCAGGATACGTGCGGCTTCTTTCCTGTCAGATTGGTGGTTAGGTAAGACATTTAGAGTGAATGGCTTCCAAGACTTTCCTTCTAAGCCAACAGTTTGTAAAGAGCTTTTCAAAATGCTGGGAAAATGTTTCCATTCCCCATTTGCCCCTGGATAATAAATAGCATAAGTCCTGCACTTCACTATGTCTCTTCCTCAGTTCTTCTCCTGAAGGTCAAGTCCGGGTTAGAAGCTTGTTTCTCTTGCGTTTCCTTCATGGCTGAAATTTGTTAACAAGGACTTCATTACTGCAGTGGAAGTAACTTGGGAGGTAGTGTCTATTTCTGGCTATTTGCTGAGGTAATCAATTGTACTAATGGTGTAGCAGCAATGCCCTGCTACTACTTGAAGTGTTCCTCCTATTTTAGTAGCGTTTCCTCCCGTAGAATGAAGGATCTGGCAACAGAAGGCATCGCATGCTCCAGCCATTTTGTCAGGCTGTGGTTGGGTGATGGTGGCTTTGTTACGCCTTAGACAGGCTCCATGGGATATTTACAGCTTTCCTCAACTGCAGAGCTGAATCCCAGCTCCCTGCACATACCCGAGTCTGTGCTTGATTTGGGCTGCCCTGTGCCTGAATGTCATCGTGAGCGTGTTGAATACAGACTGTGGTAGTGCCTTTGGCTGTTGGAGGTAACAAATCACACGTACTGTTTTTAGGAGTTGCGTTAGTGGCCAGAGACCATGGCCAGAAACAGGACTGTATTGTATAAACCACTCAAATATAAAATAAGTCTCATCCTGGTACAATGCCTATAGGCAATTATTAACCAATTCAAACGAAGGGCAGAGTGGCGATAATCAAGATAATTTTTCATTTTAACACATATCTTCCTGTTTGCTAATCCTATGCACTTTTTTTTGGGTCCAAAATACGCTTTATATTCTGCTTCCTTATATTCTGTAGATCCAGTGTAACACGATTTGTCTCAGTGTGACCATGTAGCTTGAGTCTCTTGAACCATGTCAGATGGCAAACCATATTCTTAGTGGTCCTCCTGTACAGCCAACTTATCTTCCCAAGAGGAAAGACACTGTTTTTCTGAGGTGGGTGCTTTACCTTTCACCAGGAGGTTTGCTCGGCCTTTTTGGCTCCTTTGATGCACTTGTTCACTCACGGATTTCCTGTATTCTCTGTGCCAGAATGAAGACAGTTAGGCAAACAAGGTAATCACTGAGGCTTTTATCAGTCAGTTCCTCAAAATTAAACTGAGCAACATTTATCCGGGAAAACATAGCATTGCTCTGCCTGGCGAATTTCCATTACTCTTGCATAATGTGGATACATTTGGCATAGACATACCATGAGGTTCAAGTCTCGGGAAAGGATGCCAAGTAGTCACATCTGCTGGCTTGGGTGCCAGAGCAAACACTCCGCGTTGCCTGAGTCAGGGCTTATGCTTCTCTTGGAGTTCAAAAGACTAGTGGAGGGAAAATTGTTTTCATAAAGGAATTTCAGATGAACGTTCATATAGCTCTGAGATTTCTTTGTGCTGCTCTGAGGTCTCAGCACTGATTATCACCCAGATAACTGTTCCCCCAACATCAGGATGGCCCTTTCAAGATCAGTGAGACAATATGCTGGGAAAGCACTCGGCTGATAATTTAATGTGGCTTTTATGAGAAAAAGATGTGGAATTCTTGTGTTATATCACTTGTATGGTCCCACCTACTCTTAAGTCATGGTGCATGCAAATGCTTCCTCAGATGTCCAAAGAAGTTAAGTTTCCTCATAGTCCCAAGAACACAGCCACACTGGGAGGAAATGCTGATAAATTGCTCTCATTCACAACTGCCTTGTTAAGCTCATATACGCTCATATCCCAAGGAAAAAGACCCGTATTTTTCCCTCTTCCTTGGGAACCTTGAGAAGAATCTGAGACAACCAATCATTAAACAATTAAATTCCCTAGCTGATTTCATAACTCCTGGGGAATGGCTTGCCTTACATATAATATCAACATGCTCTAAGTCTAAATGGGGCCTCACATCTCTCTTGACTGCTATTTAATGCATAAATGTAGTTACATTTACAGCACAGTTCAGTATGATAAACTCAGCGCAGACAGTTGACATTGAGAAAGTAGCTAAATAGTATTTTTCTTTGCCAGTGGGAATAAAAGATACCCAGTGGTGGGGTCATACTGAAGTCTATTTCCTCACCCCAACAAGAAAAAAATTGTGAGGGGATAAGGCTACAGGATAGGTAAGGCTGGGGCAGTTGTCACAGTCCAAAACAAGATTCTCCCAAATGCCTCAAGGTGTGTATATCAGGAATATCTTTCAAGTTACTGAGAGCAGTTTACTTTCTGTAAGGCAGCTGTAGGTGAGTTACCAGGTAGATCACTATTCAACATCGCTCCGGTATAACAGGGTTGCCTTGAGATGCTCATTTTAGGAGAACTGGATGAAGCATGCACCCTGCACAAAAGACCACATCACAAGCAGAAACTTCAATTTGTAGATTCTTGAGGGGGAGAGTAAAAGAACATTTGGGCAGTTTTCCCTGCAGGAGGACTTCCCTAGAACATTTTATTGATCTTAAGCTGCAGTTGTCCGTTCTGCAAACCTACTTCTGGAACATTTCCTTTACCAGTTAAAGGCACTGATGTTCGTGGACCATAAGTTTCAGAATCACAAGCACACATTTATCTGAAACGGCCTGAAATTGTTATGTCCAAATGTTCCTGGTAAAAATGACTGAGTAGCCTTGGAACTGAAAATGAACAGTGCCATCTGAGTTAGTCATACCTATCATAACTTCTGTGTGAGCTGGATTTAAGACTCAAAAGTACATTTTGGAAGTGACACATGGGGTTTGTATCTCATTCAAAAATAATATTTCATTCAGATATTTGATGGTATATATTACTAGGAGCAAGTGGAGACTCCATCCCTGTGATACATTATTTGCTGCAAGCAATTTACGCAGATGTTATTCTTCTTTTCAAAAGGGAAGCCAGCAAGTGTCTTCTGTGGGTTATACTTTATTATGAACTCTCTTTGCCAGAGAACAGCACAGATTTCTGACAGAGGCATTTGCCTGCTTAATTCAGGCTTTGTCTGAACAAAAGGAGGGAATAGTTGTGGTCAGTGCTTAGAGGCAGATGCAGCCCAGTCTTTGTGGATGGGAGGGGGAGCAATGCAGCCAGGCAGCTCCTGTCATGGTCAGCTTGGTTGTTCTTGCAGCACTAAGTGGGGCTAATGGAGGAAGCTGTGTTACTTTTCTGAATTTTGGTGCTTATTTCTGAGTAAGCAGATCTGTGGATGGTGTCAGACGACTCCTCCGCTTGGCTGACATCATCTTGCAAAACTCAAGAATGTGATCTGGATTTGAAGCATTGAGAGTTTCCTCTTGAAGTGACATGCTTTACAATGACCTGCTGAAACAGAGTATCTGTGAATGAACTTTTTAAAGAAAAATTTATACATTAGCCCACTGTACCCAAGTTAAGTTAGCAATGAGCTCAGACAAGGTTGGTTAGGACTTCATCTGGTTGGGTCTTGAAAGCTTCAAAGGATGGAGGCTGCACAATCTTTTAATTTCATGAAGAAATGGTACTTGGGATAGTTCAGTTTGCCACCATCAAAAGTGGAATCTCCACACACCTTCAGCCAAGGCTACTGCCTCTCTGGTACAATGCTTCATCCTGCCAATTGTGGAGTTTCTTTTTCATTAGTGAGATTGAAAGTCATCAAGCTGATTTGTCACAGGAAACAGATTCAGTAGAGCAAGACTGAGATGCAGAGGGAACTGTGGACAGTTTTAGCATCAAAATCTTAATTACTAAAACTGCACCACTATATTGTTCCACTACACCTCTGTACAGCAGAGCCTAGTAATCTAACAGCAAGAGTAGTGTAACATTGTTTGTTGTCTGTTCTATCAGTGTCTAGTCTGAGTCATGATTTCAAAAGACTCTCAAGGTGAAGTATCATGGACTGCATTTAGAAACTTGGAAGAACCACAAAGTTTTCTATTCACTCCAACGATGTCCCACCTTTCCCACATCCCACAGAAACCCTACAAACTCCCATACTTGCAAATCCCCTTTAAAATCAAACCGTTTAATTGTAATTCAGCACTAGTGAAAGTGCTTTTGTATTTACTGTGTTTCATTACACTAAACAGGATTTAAGTTATTTTTCATATTCGGAATTATCACATCTACAAAAGGTCTACCAGACAGAAGCCTGCAGGATTATTTTGTCACATGGATGGTTGTGAAGAAAGGGCAAACACAATTCACCTGCAAAGCACCGTTCTCAAAATAATCCTTCAATAAGCTACACTATAAAAGAGCATCCCTAAAAGCAAAAGCCCCCGTATGGACTGTTCCTCAATCTTTTCTCTGCACCAGCCTCCTGAGTACGAAATGCCATCATGGCTGAGCACAGAGAAGTGATTTATAACTAAAATGAAGTCTGCAATAGCTAAAGGTCTACACGAGACTGGAGAGTTTGTTTGCTGAGTTACTATGCAAATTTAACAGTTAAATCTTCTCTCAGCTCCTGAGGGAATAAGGGGGATTACTAAAGAGAAGGAATTTGATACAAGTGAGAAAAAAAATAAAAAAGAGATGAAAATAGAAGGATTCCCTGCAGTTGATCAGTTCTGCCCTGCACAGTAGGCATCACAGCAGTTAGTGAGAATTACTACAGAGATTTCCAGGAAGATTTGTACAAAACAGGAGAAATACAATGAGGAAATATAAAACCTCCACTGTGTAAGTCAACTTTTATATGTTTGTCTGTTTGCAAAACTGAATTATGAATTTATCTTCAAGGCCTCGAGTGAACTCCACACTTCTTGCTTCTGCATCCAGCCAACTAAAAATAACTAGATAACCTCAGAAAGGAAAGAGAAAAAAAAGCCAACCTAGAGACAACAACTCTCTTTGGTTTGACTGATCTGAGCCTTTTAAATTATTTTTTTCTTATTTAATTTTTTTTTTTTTTTCACTACCCCCACTTCCTAAGCTTGGTAGTTTGAACAAGAGACTTCTGTTTTGACAGCTTGTCTCCTGGGTTCCCCACTGAAAAGGCCAAAGCTCCCAGTGAAGCAGCAGTAGCTGCCTTTAAACAGGAGACGAGCACTTCTTGCTTTCCCGCACTGCATGCAAATAGAAAGGCTCGGTGCTACCCAGCTCTGCCAAGCATCCCTCTAACGTGCCTTCTGCATGGCAATGGCCAGCACAAGTGATCATCCAGCAATGTGTCTTTGAGTGTGTTAATGTCTCTGACCCTGGTCCACTGATCACCCGCTTCAGCGGGGGACTCGTCATCTGTACAAACAGCATTTACAGAGCCGGCAGCCTCCCGGCTGTACGTGACGGGGAGCACTGCTTTATGCTCTGGCTGTTCAGCAGAGCTCGGTGAAGGGCAGCTGCCCCTTCCATGCTTGTAAGTAACACTGCCATGACAACACCTTCAGCTCATTAGTTTTGTTTGTTTCTTTCTGGAATGGCAGTATATTTTCTAGCTTTGTAAGTGCGCTGAAGAATGGGCCATCATATCTGTTACTAAGCTACCCACGGGGTAATTCAGGAAAAGACTGGAGGTTTTAAAAACAGGGGAGAGATGATCACACAGCAGAAACTATATTTACACCTCCAACCCCCACCTCACCACCTGATCCACTGCTCTGCTGCCAGAACCAGAGCCCAATACGTACATTCATAGTCACACATGCATGAAAATGTGTTTAATAAAGTGAGAAACTCTAAACCCGAGTTAGCAAAACTTCAAGGAAAGGCAGTGAGGATACTGCCCTCTTCTACCTTGCTGTTTATTTATCTGATGAAGAAGAAAAGCGATGCTGCCTTCTCTTTGCCAAAGGGAAACCAAGTAGCCAGTCAACATCAGAAGGGTTAAAGAACTATATGGGAGTGGGGGAGCAGATGGGCTATCAGGGTGTTTGTGAAGGTGATCTTTGAGTCAACATGTGTAGTGGTTTTCCCAGGTCCGTGAAGCAACTCTGGGCTGCCAAGACACGGGCCTCCATCCACATCTCATTTTTGACCTGGCTGTGTCCCCCCAGCCATGGATCTAAAACTGACAAATCTGTGCCAGTACAAGATATCAGTGCCAGAGCTTGGGAAAAACCTCATAGCCAGCTGGCACAATGAAGCATCCCCCAGATTTGTACCCTAGAAGCAAAGAAAAGACAGAAACAGAAATATACAGAATACATGTCAAGTCTCCATTTAGTCATATCAAAATCCTTTGCTGATTGCCCAACATAAATTTCACATCTTGTAAAACTGACTCCACACTAGGAATAGAATATTGTAATGTGTGATGTAAATGTCTGGTCTCTGGCAGAACTGATAGGGGAGGCTGATACAGCCCCTCATCTGCACTAATGGGGGAGAAAAGCCAGAAGCAAACCATCATTTTGCTTTGTTGCTTCCTGTACGAACTGCTTCAGGTTCAGGTGCACAAGATAGCATCACCCATCAGCTTAGGGAATATAGCTAACTGGCACCACTGAATAATGCCGAGAGTCCTTTTCATACCAAGCAAGGGATTTTCCACACCTTTCAAGCCAATCCTGAAAGTAAAACTATAAAGGGAGAACAGTCACCAAAGAGCAGCTGCTAACAGCTATTGGGAATTATCTATGGACATGTTCTTGAGGGAGAAGAAAAATCCCTGTCATTTTATATAAAAGATTATTTTCCTCCCTAAACCTCGTGAAATCTGGTTAAATGTCCAAATCTCTACCCAGAGATTTTTGATAACGTTCACAACACAAATATTTCAAGACACTGCTGTGTGGAAGATCGTGTGTAGTGGATATTCCTGTATTTATGTCCTTATCCTGCCAAACTTGCAGGGCCCTTTTTTTCTGCTGCTCTAAAGACTGGACCCTAACTAGACCGTGTGGGCAGAGATGAGGAACAGCGACATGACTGGTTTTCTATTTTCTTCTCCTCTCACACACAGCACAGAGAATACACTTAACTATCATTGATGCCATGAGCTCTGCACACAAGCAGTAGCCAGGCAGATAGAGCAGGTCAGGGAGAAGGATTCATCCAACAGACAAATACAGCAGGATTAGTGCGGGGGTGAAGAAGGGCAGAGGCGATACAATAGTACACCTTACCTGGCCCACAGACTGCAGAGGGGAAAGGGTGCACAACGTGGCACTTGGTCAAAACGCACTAAGAATGGAAGAGGGAGAGAAAATAGTTGACCAAGCACAGGCACTTGGCTAAAAAACCATGAGGAAGAGAAAATGTCACCTTCAGGGAGGAGGTGGTTCGGTAAATGCTGATTTGGGTATAGTCTGAACTGGGGCAGGGAGAATTTGAAATGAAAAGGCTCCTGTTTACTTTAACAAATTGCTGTACAATGACAACCTACTTGGGTCTCTGCCACTTTCTTCCCAGCAATTTCTCCCTCCTATAACCTGGCTTGTCTTGTTTGCAGTGGCAGGTTGGCTCACAAGCCCTCCCTCCTTTTCTGCCAACTCACCTGCTGCCCCAGCCAGCTTTCACAGTAGCCACAAATCCTCCACTGCTCTTGCCTTTTGCTGACAGCAATTTCTGGAGTAAGTATCTCTGGTAGCTCAACTTTAAAGCCCATGGGCTGTGGCACACTCTGGGTCACAGTCCCTTTGTGGGCTTTTCATGTCTTCTCTATGTCAGGATGGGAATAAGAAGAAAAGACACAAACTGAGGCTGAGATATGCTGAAGAGTGGAAGAATCCTTCATAGCTTGCTCGCTGTAAGCCAGAATGCCCGTCTGTTAGTTTTATAAGCATCAGCGTAACTCACAAAATTAAGGAAAGGAAAAAAAATTCCACCCTGAAGCAAATTTTTCTAGTCAAGTTAAACATTTTTCTCTTGAACAGCAGGGTCTATAAAGGAAATGCTGATACAACCTTAACCTTGGCAGCCCAAGCACTGGGGCTGTGATAATCAATGTAAAGAGCAGCATCAGTGCTTCTAGCGTCAGTAAGAGTCCTTGAGAACCTTGCATAGAGTGGTACAAACAGAACAAAAAAAGGGTCACAACTCAAAGAGCTTGGGAATTTCTCTTCAAAGTTCAAAGGCTCCTTTATCTCTGATATGAAAACAATATAAAAATACAATGTCATTTAGCCACAATCTTAAAGCTGAAGTTAAGTCCTACTGCATACAGATCTCAACAGCTTTAGTCCAGAAGAAAGTAGCTATTGTAAATCTTGAGCACATGTGCCACTACATATGTGGAAGCTGTGTGCATGTGTGAGAACAGTTGCAATAGGGACAGCCTGTTATTAGGAAGCAGATACGCTGAGTTTCAGGTTCATGTTACCAGGAGACTTGAAAAAGTTGAAACTCAGCCTAACCAGGCTGCCAATGGCCTCTAATGAAAATTTCCATTTGGAAAGGCTTGATGTTGACTTGGCATGACACCAAACAAGCAGCCTGCTGCAAAATTTTACACCAATTGTATTTCTCCTAATTAAACCCTGTCTGACCTCAGCATTAAGAAACAATTTGTTTCAGGATATAACCAGCACACATAAGCAATTACATTCTGTTTGCCCTATTAGCATTATTTGGCTTCTATGCTTTCCAGTGCTCTTACTGTCACAAACGCTGCCTGGGAGCCGGAGGTATAGAAAGCATGGATTGCTTAAACTTTTTTTTGTGGGGTAGAGAAGAAAGACAGGAGGGGAATGGAAGTTTAAAATGAAAATGCAATCTTTTACTGAAGCCATAGGCACCCAGAAGAACTGATCAGTTGGTACCTTCAAGTTTTTTCAGGGACAATGGAAGACAGAAATGAAGTGACTTATGCAAAACATTGAGAACATATATATCGATTTGCTGCAATGAAAAAAATAAATAATAAACATGATAAAATCATTATCTATCATCTCTCCTAGTTGCTATTTTTCATCCAGTTCTTTAACTTATGCCTCTCACTAGTCAGTTAGAAATACTGGAAAGGACAGACATTGACATCCTGGCTGTGAAACACTAAAAATGTAACCTCCCAGTAGCAGGACACAGAATGCACTTCTTGTATCTGCCTTTCTGACAGCCAGGGAAAAGTGGCTGTGGGAAGACAAGTGATTTTGAGGTGGAGGTGAGACCATGCTGCACCTCCAATGCTGAGGGACATCTGCAGAGACTTTTCCAGTTTGTTAGGAGTAATCCTCACTGGCAGTTTGGTACCCCTCAGGCACGGAGATGAGAATTATTTAATACATATGGGATGTGAGTATATAGAAATCATCTCTGCATCATGGTTTCTTCACAGACCAGTGCTCTGGAAGACCTGTCAAGCACAGGACAAATCAGTTACAGTTTGGAGATCTCAACATCTTTAATCCACAAAGGGACAGAGCTAATGCCCAAATTAGACCTTTCTGTGTTTCTTCGCCATTGTGAGACTGAAGAAGACTTTCTAGTGTTCAGATATCCAAGGAACTGACTGGAAAATAGCAGCAAGATGTATTTGTGCCAAGGCCATTAACCCTCCATTCTTGCCAACATCAAATTAAATAAACTGAGAAAACAATTTGCATTACACTATCACAGTGATATACGGTTGAGGCAACCTTTTGGAAAACTGAACTTGTGAAGAGGTAGAGTAGATACAGTCAATGACAAAGTGATCAGACCTGCTAGTGACTGAGCCTGACCTCTGGAAGCAAGATCCGTGGGTCTGTACAGCCCTCATGTACAGTTGTGTCAGAATCCTGTGGGACTCTCAACACAGGAAGTGCATGGATCTGTTGGAATGGATCCAGCAGAGAGTTATCACGAAGATGATCAGAGAGCTGGAGCTCCTCTCCTATGAAGACAGGCTGAGAACTGGGGTTGTTCAGCCTGGAGAAGACAATTCTCTGGGGAGACCTTATAGCAGTCTTCTGGTATCTGAAGGGAGCCTACAGGAGAGCTGGAGAGGGACTCTGTCAATGAGTGGAGTTACAGGATTTAGAATACATACTAGAAAGAAAATCTTTACTGGGAGGGTAGTGAGACACTGGGACAGGTTGCCCAGGGAAGTTGTGGATGTCCCATCCTTGGAAATGTTCAAGGTGAGACTGGATGGGGCTATGAGCAATGTCGTCTAGTGGGAGGTGTCCCTGCCCATGGCAGGGGGGTTGGAACTTGATGATCTTTAAGGTCCCTTCCAACTCTAGCAATTCTGTGATGACTCAGGAGGGCCATGACAATCTCATGAGAAGAGCAGCCTCCTTTTTCTACCTGTGCTGCAAACTGCTGGTAAGTTTTCCTGGTGATCTTCTAGAGGATTATGAGATCCAGGAATGCACCTAATTGTGTGAACCATTTGAAGGCAGCAAGAGAACAGCAAAAATAGAGTCTGTGATTGCTGGAGAACATGGAATCAGCTGGTGTGAAACTGCATAGGAGTGATCACTTCGGCCACTGCCTGTACCTGTTTAGGCCCCAAGGATGGAAAAGGTGGCACTTGCTTTTTACAGACAGTCGAATCCTTAGCTTGAGCAGAACAGCAGCAGCCACTTCCCAGGCTTGCTTTCATGTGAATTAAACACAGCCAGGAAATACTCTTGTACCTTTCCTGCCTATCTCTTGTGTCTATGTGGCAGCAAATGAAGTACTGGGATGTGGGATTCAGTATCCAAGATCTGAAACTCTGGCATGAGACACAAGACAGCATAACGCACATCTGGAGTCTGAAATCTTTAGGCTGAACAGCAAGCTATGGCTGCTTCAGAATTGCTATGGATTAGCTAAAAATGTATATATGGATAATTATCAAAGCGTGCTCTAACTTGCGAGATCCTTTCAGCTCTCAAGACAACATTTAAGGCTGAATAAATACAAATAAGCATTTTTCACATTGCCTAACTACACTCATTCTTTTCTGCCTATTTGCATATTTAAACAATTGACTATAAAGAATGTGTTGTGCTGTCCCACATATAAGCCCAAGAGAGCATGGCTAAATCCTATGCGAACTCTTTGAATACATAAAGCTTAATTTTATTTAAGTACCAACTTATGTTGTTTAATATTCTTTCTTGTTTTGATTTTGTTTCCCCATGCCAGTCTTATAAAAAACAAAACAACCACCCAGATACAACCTACCTTAGAACCTGCAAAGTTAAGAAAAAACGCTTCAAAAGGGGAAGTTCTCTCTTGGAGCTGTCTGTGAGCAGATACAACATGTTCTTTACAGTCCATTGTGTAAATATGAAAATATGTGGAAATGGAATATACTTAGGCAAGTTTTAAAATGCATAATATTTATTCAACTCTAATAGCTTCTTATTAGGAGTCAATAGAGTCTATCAACTAAATGGGTATTTCAACCATTTTCAATAGACACATTATTTACTCAATAGACCATAATGATTCTGAAGGAGGCATTAGGGCCTATTATGCAAATCTGTGTGTATTGTAGGTGTATTCAAAAATAGTGAAATTTTGACCCTGGCTGTTCTACAGATCCTGATGCCATGGCCCTTTAGAAAGCAAATTGTACAAAGCTAGTTTGAATGAAATAAAAAGGTCAGAAAGTAGCACAGTGGAAAGAATAGATTTTTTGGGGTTGGGCTACTGAGCAGAGAATATAAAACATTTTCAGTTCAACTTGAAGCATTTTTTTTTTCCAGTAAAATAAAAAAGAAGGAAAAAATATTTTTTTCTCAGAAGAAACATTTCCTTTCACACAAAATGTTTTCATCCCTTTTTTTATCCAGTAGCTGCACAAATAACTTCATTGCATTTGCAGCTGGTTAGAGCATTCTTCCAGGAGACCTGTAGTGAATAACCTTCTTGACACGGGATGTGAGAGGGAGGAGTTTGAACAGGAATTTGGACCTTTGCTAAAATGGCAATGCCAGTTACCCAGCACTCCTGTTGGTCAGACCTCCAATTTCTTTCCAGCTATACTGCTCACATATTGTTTCAGGTTGACTGAGAACAAATTTTTTTAAAAAAGTAATTTACTACAGATAAAAACTATAAAAATGGCCCACCTGTACTGGCATGGGGAAACCCTAATAGCACTTGGTAGGCGACCTGATTCCAAACTAATAGGTATTAATGAACATGCTTCATCTGATTTCAGCTCTGTGGGCTTTAGCTCTGTGTTCCTCGTTGCATGCCAGATACAAAGAGATTTCTTTAGGGAGACTGATAAGCATCCTAGAGCAGACATATAACTAAAAAAAGATACACCCGACTCACATAAAACCATGTGAAACTCTCTCAAGTTCAGCTGAAAGTGATGAAACAGGCATCTTTATTCTTAACAAATATTGAAAAAACAAACATTTTTTCTGAAAGAAGAGAGAATATAGGTCTGTACCCAAACAAATTAACATACAGCAGTGAACCCTGGACAAAGGTATCCAGACTAGCCTGGGAACCAGAAATTACATAAAAAGAGATTGGAGAATATATTTTGCACATGTGGCTCTATAGCTGTACAAAGTCTCCAGGTACTGGGTGGATACTGCTGCCCAGTGCTTTTGGCTCTCCACTGGGACTTTGCATTGTCCTGCACAACAGAATGACATAAACATGACATTAAAGAATACCAAATTGACTTTGCTTTCACTTGCAGCTTACTGTGAGACTGGGAGGTTATTTTGATCTGAATGGCTCCTTGTAATTAATTTAGGTTTTTTTAATGTTGAAATACTCAAAACCAAACAAATGACCAAATGACTGGGTCTGCTTGTGTCAGGAACAGACATGTAAAATGTCTGTAGAAAAATAGTCAGTTATGTGCAGCAATGGCAGCGACTAGGTAACATTCTTTTCTGTGTATAACTGTGTCTAACCAGTATTTTTCAGAAAAGGCACAGTTGCATGCAAGGCAAGGTTTGTGGAAAGAAGCAATGTTTTGTATAAAATGGTACTGTTTGGAATTATGTGCACAGAACTAATGGACATGCATTCTCAGTTGTGTACAGCTGGTATATTTGCAGGAAACCAGATGGAATTCTGGGCACTCAGATCCTTCATCACGTTCTGTTCATCAGAAATTAACTTGCAATTACAGCCCGCAGGATGACCAAGATTCTGTGAGTGTGTTATGTTATACAGTATATCCTGAAGATATAATCCTTTCCTGAAGAACATATAAGGTGAGTTACCTGCATGGCCACTTACAGCTTCCTTGTTGTTAGTAGTGGCAGTGAGCGGGTCTTCTTCCCAGAATAAAGTTGCTAGTGAATATCAACCCAGGGCTCCACAAGTTGAAATGTGAGCCAAATGACCCTCCTGTGACAATTGCTGTTGCTGGTCTGCAGCTTCCAGGTAGGAATGGACAATGCATAAGGGTCAACCAGGAATGAGGGTGAAGATGTGAGTATCTTGACTTTCCAGACAAAAGAACCATAATCCTGCTATTCTTGCCTGTATTTGTGCTTTGTGGTCTCATACCAACAACAACAGAACTTCCTTTTTTTTATTATTTTTTTTTTCTCTTGCGTCTTTGTGGGAGAGAATTATTGAAATTAGTTTTGGGGCAGATGAATACCCTGGAGGTGCTTTGGCCCATTACTTTCTTTTAGACCATTTGCCTTTAACTCTCACTTGAGCTACTATTCGACAAAGTTAATAGCTGCAAATTCTTCAGGGATGGTTTGTTAAATCATGTCCAAGAAAATAAATATATGAATGAAGAATCTCAGGAGAAAACCCTGACATT
>VZTM01002079.1:78424-105202 GCA_013400555.1 Jacana jacana
AGGAAATGAGTCTCAGAAGTATCAAGCCATGAAATAGGCAAAGTACATTAGCAAAAATGAGATATGTTTTACAGCAATTAGAGGAGGAGGAGATAAAGTCTTCTCCAGGGGACCACACCTGAGCTCCTGAAAGCTCAACCAAAAGTCTGTTTTGTACTCCATCCCAGCATCTGACAGGACAGACCTGAGTGTGCTCTGCTCATAACTTCCTTCCCACCTTCCCAGCATTTCAATGTGCTTTCACTGCCACTGAATCAATGGACTTTGATATGAGGAAGCTGGAGCATAGCTTTGAACTCCACTGAACCCAATTATATCTGGTCATTTCAGAGAGCTGTGGTGGTGTGACTCTGAACTAGGAGGCAGAGAGGTCATGACAGACTTGAGTGCTGCAGCTGGAGCTGCAAATTCATTCTGTGCTGTGATATTGCAGGTGTTGCGCTCCAGAAAAGAATTGGAAATCTGAATTAAGTGCTGCACTAATTAATAGGAAGGCATTCTGGCGACTGTTGTGTCCTGGGGTTAATGCCTTTTAATTGTCATGGCACAAGCAGTAAGTTTTATCTCTGAGAGTTCCTAGAGGTGTGTGGGGATTTAAATCCTTTGCTGAAAGGGAGGAAGTCAGCTTCTTCCCCACTGCCAGCATAGAGCATTCCTCTTGTCTTTGACAATGACACTTGCCGTTTAATGTTCAAGAGAGGATGAGCATAGCAGGCACCTTAATTTCCTAGGGAAATACAGGGAATACCACATCAAAATGATATTAGAAAGCAGACTTAGTTTTGCCCATGGCTTGTGTAATTAAAACCTAGCCTGGTGACAGGGTACTACATGTATAGAGAAAGACACTCCTGGGCAGAGGATTGCTGAAGTCTTATGCATTGCTAAAGTCCTATTTAAGCCTTTTTTTGCTTGGCTTTATTAAAACCAATTTCATTCCTCAGCCCTTGAAAATGCACCTGTGAAATGTTTCCGTAGGCCTTCCCCAGTATCAACAGCGTTCAAACAGTCATTGCTGATTCTGTCCTGAAAATCTCCACCACGTTAAGGAAGAGCAGCTCCCACCTGGTTCTCATGCCTGCCAGCAACTTCCCTCAAGAAAAGAGGCGGGGACCAAGAAGACCTGCCTTCCACCTTTTTGTCAAGTGAAAAAAAACAGGAAACTGCACCTTTCACATGCACACACATGCATGGTTTTGTCCTCTTTCACATGAAAAAGAAGCAAAAATTCATGTTAATATCTGGCCCTTCCTCTCTAGCATATGTTTCAGTTACCAATAAATCTTTGCTTTGGATACAAAAGAAATCTTCTCAGACCTGCTCTTGCTTTGTGTTCATGTAACTGGAGTTTGGCATTACTCAAATCTCTGCTAAATCCATATTTTTCTTGTGCCATACCTACTGTATAAGAAGTCTGGTCTCTTTTTTTTGGCCCCTTTTGATTGCTCGAATACTTTCCATTATTTCTAAATACAGTTTTAAATGCAGGAAAAGTCTTCTTGGGATGGGCTCTGAGCAATTCCCATTGGAATTTTGGAATAACACTGGTTTGTTATAAACCTGTTTTTACAGTTCTGATTATTCTTTGTCCTCCTTATGAAAAGCTGCCAAGAAACAATAGTGAAAAATGAACTTTTCCGTGTAAAAATTGTGTTGATAAATCTGTGGTAGGAATGTTGAAATTCCCAGGTTTCTAATAATTTTCTTGATCTTGCGAGGTTTTTTTTCAGGTAGTCAGACTGAAAGTGGGAAGGGACTGATTTAAAATGCATATTATAAGAATACATTCCAAATTTTTAAGGTGCAAAACTAAACCAAGTTCTTGGCTATTTTTAGCTGAAACAAAGCTAGGAGAAAGTAATTGTAACAGAATTAAGAGAAAATAGTTCCCTCCCAAAATCTCAAAACTTAGAAGTGGGGAACTACTGCTTCCCAAATGGTACAAATAGTCATAAAGTCCTTATTTAAGGACTGTATATTTTTTGACTTTTAAGAAAACGTGAAAGCTGATGAATTTTCAATTCTAAATAGTGTTTAAGGTAGAGAGAATAGCAAATTAGAAATGAACCCCACAAACTCCCAGTATTGTACCTCCAGAATTACCGGTAAGCATGTTACGAGTGCTCTTCAGATACAGAGGACAATAACATCACATCACTAAAAATTAGTTCTTTTCTTTCTAATAACTCTCTCAAACATTGCTCTTTTAAATACCTTTCATACATAAACAAACGGTGACAAAGCTTACAATGGCCAGAAGCAGAAGTCAACTGCTAACAATGTGAAACTGGACTTTGTTAGCGTTTCATATGTCCTAGGTTTCTGACATATTTAAAGATTCCCAGGACTAGGGCCTCAGGTTTTTGTTAGAATACTTGAATAAATACCATCTGCAATGCTACAAAGGTGAGGTGGATTTTGAATCTGGGAAGGTGTTTTATATCTTCCGATAGAAGGAAGTTAATTAAATTGCTTTAATCAAAGCAATATACAAAATCCAACAGAGTATTAATAACCTCAACCTTAACAGCAAAGCATTTGGTCATGTAGAGTGGGATTTCTTTTGAAAATCACAGAGAAACCTTACTCCAGAGTATTGTCAGATGCTAATTTTCCCTTCTATGATGATAACATTCAGTGTAGCAGCAGATTAACTTTCAGGAAGGAGGAAACAGGTAGGTCTGGTTGGGCTTTCTGACATTGTTATGACCAAACCGCAGATACTTTGATATATTCAGAAAGATTCTGAAAGGGAATTGAATATTTCTATTCTTTTTTTTTTTTTTAATATATACGATCAGCTAGTTGTACTTGTATTATCCTGTGGGTCTGGAAATTCTCACATGGGGTCCCAGAAAAGTCCACGTAGACCCAGAATGCTGTAGAGCATGACATTTTTTGATGAAGATCATCTGTGATTTTTTTTTCATCCATCTGTTTCGGCTGTCCACTTGATAAAACCAATTACAACTCATTCCATTTACCATCCATATAGTTAGAGTTGACACAGTCAGAGGACAAAAGCCCCACAGGCTGTAAATGCTCTGAAATCAGCATATGAAGGGTATAATTTCAGAATGGTAAGCACCAAGGATTCCCATGGAGAATGATGGGAAAGGCTGTTTGCTCCCCTAATGGCTGGACAGGCTATGAAGTCCCAAAGACTTAAGAATCATAGAATCATAGAATAATTTAGGTTGGAAGAGACCCCTGGGATCATCAAGTCCAACCATCAGCCCTACTCTACAAGTTCTCCCCTACACCATATCCCTCAACACAACATCCAATCTACTGTTAAACACAGTCAGGGATGGGGACTCCACCATCTCCCTGGGCAGCTGATTCCACTGACTGACCACTCTCTCTGTGAAAAATTTTTTCCTAATGTCCAGCCTAACCCTACCCTGCTGCAGCTTGCAGCCATTCCCTCTTGTCCTGTCGCTAATTGCCCGTGAGAAGAGACCAGCACCAACCTCTCTACAATGTCCTTCCAAGCAGTTGTAGAGAGTGATGAGGTCTCCCCTCAGCCTCCTCTTCCTCAAACTAAACAATCCCAACTCCCTCAATCGATCCTCATAAGACTTATTCTCCAGGCCTCTCACCAGCTTCGTTGCCCTCCTCTGCACTCGCTCCAGCACCTCGATATCTCTCTTGTGTTGAGGTGCCCAGAACTGGACACAATACTCAAGGTGTGGCCTCCCCAGTGCTGAGCACAGNGGAAAGGCCCCAGTACTGAGCCCTGAGGAACACCACTTGTGACTGGCCGCCAGCTGGATTTAACTCCATTGAGCACCACCTTTGGGATTGTCCTTCCAGCCAGTGCTCGATCCAGCAGATCGTACGCTCATCCAGGCCATGAGCAGCCAATTTTTCCATAAATGGAAGCTTCAGGTTCTAGCCTGGGAGCGTGTATAGCAAGTGATTCTGTTTCGTTCTATATGGTCATGTGAGAAGGTCATGAAGTTTCCCATCTAAAAGCATGGTGTAAACTAGCTTCACTAATCTTTCATCTTTTTTCTCAGACTGTGCCTTGACTCAAACACTGTGTTTGCAGTAGGTAAAAAGAAAAAATATTGGAGATAGTCTTCTTCAGGTCATTACTGCAAATATATATATATATATATACACACTCTGTTTTTTAGTTCTGCTTTTTAAAAAGTTCTGCATTTTCTTTAAATTCATCAAAATACATTACCTATATCTCATTAATTGCTTGACAATGACTGGTCAAATGGCTGCTGTGGTCTTGTTTCTTTCCAACAAACTGTGATTTTCTTCTTCCTTTTCAAGAGGGGGAGAGGAGACAGTAGCTGTTGCCCCTCTCCCTCTGCCAGGAGCTGTGTTTCTCTCACCAGGTAATGGAGCTTCAGCACTGTGATAGGGAGTTGTCAGCTGTGGCGATTCCCTTCTTGAGGCACCTCTTATGCTCTTCAGTGGCTTTTTTTTGTAGCAGCGGAGCAGTTTCACAGCTGACTTCAGGTGTGCTGTTTGAATACCACTTTCCCAACAATTCAAATGAGTTCATCCATCCTTGACACTTGCACACAAGCACTCTGGAAATGTATTATTTAAAGCCTTCCTTCCTTGGTGTTTCAGAAATAAAGGTGTAAACTTTCTTTAGAGATCTGAGAAAAGGAAAAAAAGAGAAGTGAAAGGCCAGCCTTCGAGCTGTGTGTACCCCCAGAGGGCCCTTGCACCAGGAAAGGTGAGAATTACTGCAGATAATATTGCTGTCTCCCTCTCTGCATCTGAGGAGGGTGAAGCCACCGAGGCATGCTGTGCTGATGCCTCCTTGCCGCTACAGTTGCCAGAGGGACAGTGTGATGTTACCAGAGCAACCATGCATCACACCTTCTGCGTGGCTGGGGTGGTAGGGCTCACCTTAAAAGTTTTATCAGGTCTTTTCAAGATTTATGATGCTTCTGTGCCTTCTACTATTGCCTGCTTGACCAGTTTCTTGTGATGGGGAGCAAAGAGGCTGAAAAGCGCACGGTACGGTAAACATATTTTGAGGGGCGTTGTGAAGGGCTGGGGTCTGTAGTGTTAGGAAAGCTGGCTGAATCTTGTTTGGATTTTCATCAAATGTGCTTTTTCCTTCTCCCAGAAGTGCTTCACCAATGGGTGCCTATTTGAAGGAAGGTGTGAAGAAGAGCACTTTTGAGGGCCAAGACTCCTTTTTTCTCAAGGGTGTAAAAATCTCCAGGTTTCTAAGCCATAGTCTGGGTGCTTCCTTATTCTGTAAGTTAAGAATTGTACAAAATATGAGCCTGTGAAGCCTCTCAAAAGATGGGCTTTTCACTCCATTACAGAATAAAAACAAGTTTGAAAGCTTATGAACTGGAATCGCTGATCTCCAGACAGCAGTACATGATGAGCATTTCCCTTACAAAAAACCCAGATAAATACTCCAGAATATTGCACTAGCAATCCCGAGCAGAGCCGTAAAACCAATGTAGAGTGGATGTGTTGGAGCAGAATGGTGACAAAGTGCAGTAGTTTAAGGGAAGCATCTGTGTGCGTGGCGGTGTGGAGCACAGACCCAGCCGGTGTGTCACACGCGAGTGGTACCTCTCGTCGGAGCCACGTCTCTGTAAAGCAATAGAAAAGAGGCGAGCTTGTTGAAGCATGGGATGTAAGAACATCTGCCCTTCAAAATGACAGTAATGCATCAGGTAAATGGAGGTGAGCTTGAGCCACATGCTGCATCTGACATAATTAAAGGTGATGGAAAAGTATCGCTGCTGTAATGGGGAGATATGGTTTAATACATCTATCACAAAGGATGTCTTTGTAAGAAGAGCGGAGCAGGAAATAAAGATGCACTAGATTTTTGCCAGCAACAGGATTTCCCAGTAAGTATTCTGCAGCTTTCATCAGACACTTGGTAGCACCTGCTGCAAAATGATTGTTATCTCTGGGCATGTTTGAAACGTTAAGCTACACTTCCATGGATTTTGTCAGATTACGTCTTATGGCAAGGGACAAATCATGTGCAATGGCTTAGCCCTCCAACTTCTTGGATCTTTGGGTAACTGTCAGGACAGTATAAGAAGTGACAGGCAAACCTTAGATCAGTTCAGGAGATAAGGGTCTTGTGGTGTTAGACACCCACCCTGGCCTCATATACCAGACTCCTTTCCAGACCCTATAAGAAAATAAAACAAGGTCTGTGTCAAAATCTTAAATGGAAAATGCAAACTAAGAATAATATATAGGAGTGACTCAAGTAACAGAGTTTCATGAGGAGAATGTGAAGCATGCTAAAAAAAAAAGAAAAAGAAATCAGGCCAGGCAAATGACTGCACAGATTGCAATTTAGATAGAATAAATGCACTAAGACCAGCAAGAAGCCCATTTAAATATTCAAGCTGAGAAAAAAC
The DNA here is from genome assembly GCA_013400555.1 of Jacana jacana. Classification (NCBI taxonomy): domain Eukaryota; kingdom Metazoa; phylum Chordata; class Aves; order Charadriiformes; family Jacanidae; genus Jacana; species Jacana jacana. The sequence goes on from VZTM01002079.1 coordinate 84,805, forward strand.
CAAGGCATGCACCAGAGTTTTAGTTGCCTCAGTCATTAACCAAGCACAGATTTTAAAGATGTTCAATAAATGGAATTGGCAGGTCTTCACAAGACAGTTAATATGGGAATGAAATGACAAATCAGAGTAAAAGGTTACACCCAATTGCTGTGCTGCAGCAGAAGAAATTTTATGTGGTGATCTTACTCCAGGAAAAAGAAAGAAAAAATAAATAAATGGGAAGGAGGCAAGTTAAGAGACAGAACCTGTATAAAACTTATGCCTTATCTGTGTTATTAAAAATAAAAGATTAGCAAACATCCACTGGGAGCTGTCACTGAAACAAGGCAAGACATGAGGAAAAGGATCCTTGAAAGAACAGAGGGGCAGTACCAGCTGACTGGAGATTTTAATGTAAAAAGTAGCAGATCCACTATGAACACAGAGAGATCCCCAGCTCCTGGGCGAAATGCTTCACCTGGAGGCAGGGCTGATATGCAACGGAACAAGCAAACCTTTTCACCTTTCTGTCCATGAGGGAAGGACTCAAAAGTACCCAGGCAAAGCCTGTTGTGAATCAGTTCTGCAGTTGGCAGCTTTTGTACCCTTCTCAAGCTAAAAGCTGCTGAAGATGGCTTGCTGCATGGTCTCTGGTCCTCTCTGCTTCCCCAGACTGCAGATGCTGTCAAACCTGCAATGTCCTTCAGGCCTCCTGAGGAATTATTGGGTCCTTTCTGGTGCATGGCCATTGCCGTGCAGAACTATGGTATATCAGAATTTAGGCAATGGCATGAGCAACCTGGTGTTGCAAAGGGTTTCTTGATTGAAGCCTTCCAGTGAGAGAGCAGAATCCTTGCAGGAAGAGCTGGCCATGTGCTGTGGAGTGGGAGCAGCCAGCCAGCAGGGCTTGGATGTTCAGCTCTCTATGGTGGAAGATATGGGAATTCCTGAATGAGGATAGCAGTCTTTGCTGACACTTTCGTTTTATTGCATTCAGGAAAATGGGCCTTGGGTAAAATTTTCACTCCGTTTTTGGAGGGGGCATAAGTAAACAAGATTATTTTAAGATTATGCCAAGAGTACAATTGACTTATGCTGATGATTTCTTATGCTAATAGAAAGAACTCTGCAAGGCTTTGAAACTTCAGCTAATCGTTCAGCCAAAATTGCAACTCTATTTTAATAATAAAGACATCTATTGATGATTTTGTTCTGGATTCACTAATCCAATCACAAATGCCTTTTCTCTGTAGTTTCTTTGTACTCATATTTCTTAGTCTTCTTTTTTTTTTTTTCTTTAAATATAAAAATAATTGGAAAAGCCTCAATAAATAGATTACAGGAACAGAGAGGATTTCCATTACCATGCAAGTTCTTTCCCTTTCAGCATTTGCATGATGATCATTTAATAGCAGAATACAATTAGGGTGACTAGGGAAAAGCGTATAGCTTTGTGTTACATGATCTTGTCTTCATTTGCCAATACTGTCAGTGCACAAAACAGACCCCACAAAACTGATTTCACTTGAAATCCACATCGGCCGCTGGTGCAGATGTTCTATCAGGATCTTTTGTGAAGAGAAATGCATGTCTTAGAACTGTTCCAGTCTCTTTTTCTCCTCAAAAGGGAGAGATGAACTGAGGTCAGCTGTTTTATTTTTTTTCTTTCCTGATAATTTTACAGACAGGATTATTTGTAATCCAGTTTTCTGGAAAGACCTAGTTCATACTCAGCACTTTAAAAGTTCCCTGGTCTTTTCCCTTCCAAAACCACTGTGCTGCTTTCCATGCACAGCCCTCCCCCACTTTTGTGGGAAGTGATTTCATATAGGTAATATTTTAGTCATACGAGTCTCTATGGATTTGCCAAAGAACTCAAACCCTAGCAGCCTTCCCTTTTCTCAATGCCTGTAGCAGAAGGTGAGCTCTGCTTTATGTAAGGGTGATTTTCAACTTCCTGCAGAACCGTCCCACATCCTCTATTATTGTTTAAAGGTGAATACAGCTAGTGAAATAAAAATATGTTGCTTGCCCTCCACTGTTCTGGAGAGGAACCCTGGTCCATGCTCCTGTCTATAGTGTCCAGAGTGTCCATGTGACTCTGATCCTGTCTGTCTCTGCAATATAGTAACCCATTGCTTTACATCAGCCTTTGTGCTTTCCACCCTTGGTCCCTGCTGCCACTCCTATAGCTGCTAAAGGTAATATTAAAAAGGAAAAAAATGACCCATAATAACTTCTTGCTGCTTACTCTCACTCTCGTTTTTAGGGTAAGTGCATATATGTGCCAGTTGCATCAATTAAACAGCAACCAATTCAGGTACATTTACAGTCTGCCTTTGAAACGCCAGCCCCATACTGTACTTACCAATTAAACATGAGCAGATTAATGGGATTCATTGTTCTCTTGGGTTAACTCCACCATATTGTCACTAGGTGGGTATGCCCTCATGAATCCAAGTCTTCTTTCTGTGAAAGGAAAAGAAAGCGCACGCTAAAACAGTCGGGCAATTTCTACCAAGCAGAATCAGCTAAGAGGCAAAAAAGAAAAGAGAGTCTCCTCCCTCTCACTTTTTTATGTCAGTTGTTGTTTAATTGTTTCTTCGACCCAGTGGTTTAGTGATTTCACATCTATTTAATTAACAGAGAAATGGATAGGGCACACTGAAAAACAAGAAAGGAAGATCAGATAGACAAATGGTCTCTGTAAGTTCACAGTTCTTAAAACAGATGTTCACCTCCGCTGGCTATGGTATATCATTATCTCCAGGAACCCTGAAGAGAAAGCAAAATCCTTCATTACTTATAGGAAAAATAGAGCAGGCTTACAGGGCTAAACAGATATACCAGCCCATTGCATCAGATCCCATCCCACTGCTGTTGTGTTACTCATAGGTCAAAAAGTGTGTGCCTCTGGGGGAGAGCAAGACTACAGATAAGCATTTCAGGTGTCTGTGGAACGAGAGACTATGAAGATGCGATGAAGAGGTGATGTCTGAAGCTGCAGCAACCAAATGGATGGGAGTTTGGGAAAACTCCTCCCTTACTTATTTGGTGTGACAGCAAGGTGTCAATCATCTCTTGCACTGCTTACTTTATGACCAGGACCCACTTATTCTTGGAATAGGGCTGCCTTTTCCCTGTTTAGCTATTCCCTACAGCTAAGCAGTCCTCATCCCTCCTACCTGGAAAAATCAATAGTTGTGGGAATTCCTCCTGTCCTGGAGAGATATACAAAAACACAGAAAAACTTTGCTTGTGCAGTCAAATCTGCATGCACAAATGCATGTGTAAATGCATGCACAAACCCATCTGTGCAGACTGGCCACTCTGTCTAACACCCTGGACCTTGCATCTGTTTTCCCCACCTGTGGGGCAAGAAATGCTATTCTCTCCTGGGTAAGCAGTTGTGATGGTAACCATGAAAGTCTCCCTTGGAAAATATGGCCTGAACAGTTTGATTACTGGTGCCCCAGATTTAACTCATCTTGTGATTATGCTTTATTGCTCTTACTGTCTCCACTAACTTTTAATCACAGCTGAGTATTTCCAATCTGGCTGCCATTTCTGACTTCAAGTGTGTTAAAGGAGTATTCAGATTCCTAGATAACAAATGTGTGAGGATTTGCTAGGCAGGAGGCACTAGAGGGACCCTCTGCTTCCCCTCTGGTGCCCACCCTCCCTCTTTGCATCAGAGCCTTGGTAGTGGAAAAGAGATGTTGAAATCAATATAAGAATAAATTGCCACGTGGTCCTTATTGTGGAGACAAGGTTTCTACAGAAAATCCTTGTAATCAGAAAAGAGGGAAGATGAGATTAAACTGATTAAACTGAGAAAGTCAAAAAAGGACAACTTGAAAGATTAGCTCGAGGACGACTGAAAAGCATAATCCTCCATGCATGTTAAGTAGAACAGTCCCTCTCTGTTATCAGCCCCTTCATCTGGTGACCTTCTGTTGCATTAGCACGGAGCTACTTGATCCAAGGCAAATAGTGAAAATTGAAAAGCCAGAATGCCAGTGATTACAACAGGTATCAATATTACTACAGTGATGGTTTGTTATCATTAGGGAGCTCCATCACAGCTCATTCTGGAAGCAAAACAGGACAGAAAATAGCAAGGCATTACACTGGTGGCAGGCAATAGAAGAAAAGACCTTGTGTTACAATGGAAAAACCTTTTTCATCTGCTTCCACCTCTAAAATTACAGTGGCAGAACAGGAAAAGAGATGGAGGAAGCAGTACGGGAAGCTCATCTGTGGTTCTTGTCTCAGGGAACAATGGAGCCTCAGTGGGTTGCACACAGCTGGCGTGTTACTCTTTTCTCTGGAGCAAGAGCAAACAAAAGGCCTGTGTCAGTTTTACAGGTGCAATGATTTTTTTTTTGCCTCACAAACCCAACTTTATGGCAAATCCATTTCCATGCAGTCCCAGCAGCAGCAGCAGCAAGGCTGGCTCCTTTGCAACCTGGCCAGCATCCTTTGCAGGGCTGTACATCCAAGCTCAGCATGGTGGGGTTCAGGGGCGTGTTTCCTCTCTTCTGCTTCAGAGGTATTGGGAGGTCTGGAAGAAAAAAGAAATCCTGCTCTAGCTGAGGGTTTTTGAGCCCAGTTATACCGTGTCTCTCACCTAATAAAGTAAGACTGCCTGATCAGACTCACACTTTATGATTTGGAAATGCACTTAGCACCACATTTTTAGGGGGTGGTCTCCCTGTCTTTTAGGGGGGCAGAGGGCACAAAAGGTAGGAAAAACAATTGCATTTGCTATGAGTAATTCTTCGCCTTACTTTGTGCCTGTTTTGTCCTTTTCTCAGTCATCCCCCTCCCCAAAGTCTGTATTTTTTTTCACACTGATGCCCAAAAATGCAATATACTCAGGCACTCTTTTCTTTGTCATAAACCTGAAAGTCTGCTCTGGGGTTCACTGCTGTTGTAATGTTGCTGGTGTAAAATGAGAAGCCTGACTCTGAGTCATTTATATGCTTTGACTGAACCCTAGATTTGTCACTGAGTTGCTATTTGATTGTGTTCAACCTGCTGCAACTCAGGGTTTCTGTTTCCGCTGCTGCCTTTTGTTGTCTCTCTCAGTTAAGCAGCATGTTCTGCGGAGGTCAGAACAGTTTCTTACTGGGTGCTTGGCAAGGGCTTAAGGGAATGCAACTCTGGTTGGAAATCGATAAAAATACTGTGGTCAACCGCCATTAATGGAAAGAGAAAAATAATACATATATTAAAATAATTTTTCATAATTTAATAAAAAGCCCACAAAATGCCATTTCACATAGAGAAAGCACAAAGCATTAGTTTGAGAGCGTCAGGCTGAAATATTTCATAAAATCTGGGGGAAAAAAAGGCCCTGCTACTAGCGAAATTCAATCCAGTTCCAGGATCCAGAGAATAGACCCATTTCTGGCAAGGCGCTTTACTGTTCATTTGAAAGATCTTATCTGCATGTAGCACTAATATCAGTAAGGGGAACTGATCACTGTAGTTTTATCTCATTTTTCTTTATGAGAGATGAAAGGATCTTGCAGCACTTCTGTTCACTGAAAGGTTTGGCCTTCTGTCAGTAGATTGGGTCAAACCTAATTTAGGCAGAAAGAAGCAGGACTGTTGTCTTGGGAGAGCTCCTACTTCTACCATACCTGAATTTGTCCTCAGTTGCTTAAGTCTCAATGAAAAGAGGTTTTCAGTTCAGGAGGTAAAGGGATTCATTAGATCTCATTCCCAGAAATGTCTACCTGATTGAGAAAGAGTCCCCTCAGGGGTAATGCTCATAAGAAGGGGGAGGCTGAGGGGCTGAAAAATGACCCATTTTGAAGTTTATCTAATTAGCTTCAAATGTACAAGTTGGGTGTTTTGCTAGATGGATTAGTGTAATTATCTTAGTGCACCTATTCACGCTAGGAATGTCAAAAATCGAGAGAACAGAGAGGCTCAGAAAAAATATCGCAGTGGCTCAGCCTGTTGACTGCCCTGACACACGAGTAATTGTGCTGCAGAGGAAAGCGAGAAGGCTGGAAAAACACAAGGTGAGAGGAGCTGCTCCAAAGACAAAATATTGACAGCTGACCTACAAATAAACTTAGAGGGATCCACCTCGACCCAACCTTCCTGCACAAAAGTGCCACAGAAAATTCATCCCATGTACATGCAGTCACTGTGTAAAGACAATATCCTTCTTCATACACCAGTGAGGTATTCAGTGTAAGCTCTGTATATTTAGTTTCCTCTCCGTCACTGAGCTGTATTTAAAATGAGTGAAAGGATTCTTCTTTATCTTGAAAGCGTTTCTTCTGATAGCGAACGGATTACTATTGTATTGTTTGGTTGCAGTTTTTTTTCCTGATCCGTTGATAAATTAGATCCCACACATTTCCTGAGATGTTATAAGCTCCTCTAAAAGACAGTAGACAGCTATGAGAGAGCTTTTCTCAAGAAGAAATTCCAGATTAAAAAAAAAATAAAATATCAAAAACACCAAAAAAAAAGAAAAAAAAAGAAAAAAGAAAGAAGAAAAAAGAAAAAAGAGGCAAGAAAAAGCTCCATAGGTGTGGGCACAGATTCTTTATTCCTAAGCTTGTTTTTGTGCAGGGTTATTGTCTGGCTACACATCTGCTATGAAATCTATCAGGAGATGGGAGAAAAGAACAGCATTGCCAAGTAAACTTGAGAGCAATCAATGATTCCTCCCATAATTTCCTTTTAAACAGTGAGTGCTCCAGTTGTGCTGTTTGTTCCACTCACAGAAATCATACTGCAAAGCTGGGGCTTATGGCCAGGCTGCCTCAGTGACCATGCATCGTGCAAAACGCAGTGGCAGCTGGAGTTACTCCTCCACCTTGTAACATGCTTTTTTTTTGCTCCTGACTCACACTGTCTCCATGCCCCCATCCTGTAGGATTAGCCGAGTTTCCAGCTAATGGCATTTCTAAGTGTATCAACTGTGCAACGTTAATTTCCCCAGCATCTCATTGACTTTTTAGTCAATATTGCTGTGATCCTTTCAGAACAACTCTCCTGTTCGAAGTATTGTAAATGAGTTTAATCACTGGAATGACCTGGTTTCCAGCAGGGCTGTGCACCATTGGCAAAAGTGCAGTCACCAGGTGATCAGCACCCCCTCTGCCCGTTGATTCGTTGGTTTACCAGGGCTTTGAGTCATACCTGCAGTTTTTAATCCCAAAACTGAAATACTCCTGGGGGTGTTCAAAATTGACAATTTTTTCCCAATTACTCATTTTTGAGTTGGTAAAGTCTGCTTCATCAAAATCTAAATTTTTCATGTGAAAAATGTCAATTATGATTTTTTTTTCATGAAAGACCATATAAGGTCTAAGCATCAGATATTGATCTCCCTGGGACAAAGCACTTTATTGGTTTGTGAAACTTATCTAATTTAATTCAATGTATCATTTATAATAGAGCAAGTCACCTTTATCATTACAACTTTCTCTTATGTTTCCATAATGTGGAAAGTGAATGCATCAAAATCAGGACACAATATTTTTATTTTAATAAAATCAAATGGCTGTGATTTACCCAAAATTATGATTCTTCCTTTTCTTGTAATATTATGTCAAAAACTCCCTTATTTTTTCCATTTGGAGACAAAGCCCAGTGTGTTGGAATTTCAGGTTGTTTGAAATATCCAAGTCTGGACCAATATTATCTGCCTGCTTGTGCTAAAGTCATTTTACACATAGATGAACTTTCTGTGTTGATTTTTTTCCGGCTGGTTAAAGGGCAAGCATTTGTCCCTGGATCACAGCAGAGGGCAATTAAATGGAGTGGAGTCCTGCCCCCAGCCTTTATTTTTGGCAGAGCAGAGAAGGTAGAGGGAGATGCGTTCTGATGTCTGTGGCATGTGGTTATCTGGTGAACTTTCAACTTCACAGCCATGTTCCTTCCTCACATGTGCTCTTCCACTGTCAATTCTTCTCAGCATCCCAGAAAAGTGACAACTGGCACCCTCCACCTGGAGAAGGAGGGCTCATCCTGGGCACAGCGGAGAGACATTTGTCCTGAAGAAGTGGATGGGTGTAAACATTTTTGTGTGCACATCCATGAAAGAAGAACTCAGAAAGAGAGACAGCAAGAGACAAGTGGAGAAGAAAGTACCCAGAAATTCAGTGACTGGAAAGATAAAAAGAAATCCAGACTCTGTAATTATGTGTGCATTTTAAGCCTGTGAGACATTTCTGGGAGTTGGTATGAAGAGGAGTTAGAAGGTTCATTCCTAAAAACAAGCTTGCACTGGCAGCTCATGGCTGAGTGCCAGACTCCCATCCAGCTGCCATGGCCGTTGTGCCCTGTGGGATGCCTGAACTGTTATACACCTGGAGGGATTTTAGCACTCTCCTGGTTAAATCCTTTTTACTTCCTCAAAGGTTCCCGTACAGGATGTGGTCTTGATTTTGGAAGTCAATGAGAACTGTCGTTTTTAGTCTGCTCTGAGACTGCCTGCTTGGTGCCATTTATTTATGACATCATAGAAATCCTTTCAACATCTGCCTATTTGAGCATGAATGTGGCATTTTAAGAGCCCTGCCTGTTGGTGTGCCACATTTATAGTCAAGATATAAGCTCTTTGACTAAACACTGACAAATGTAACTCGTAGCAATGAACAGGACATGAAAAAAAAAAGTAACTGCCGAGGAAGCAACATCGAACCAAGGATATGGTGCAGTGTTCATGTTCTAAGGAAGCAGGTGAGAAAAATCTGCTTTCTAGAACAACTATGTGCTTTTTAGGGCACAGACAGGGTATATTTGGCATGTTCTGATGTTCTTTTTGATGCATAGAGAATTCACAGAAGTCAGGACATCTCTTCATTACATGTGTAATTTCTTATAATTAGTTAGCACTGTGTACCTGAGGACTGGCTTTCATAATCACACAAGCTGAATTCATATAGATTTTTACTTGACTTGCTGGACATAGATCATAAAAGACCTGCCTTTGTCATCAACGCAGTCTCCTGCTGGTGCTGCCATTCATAGCCTTTCATAAATTGATCAAGACTCTCTCTTTAGTCTTGTCCCTACTAAACCATTAGGAAACTTGCTTGAGAACTACTCTCCAACAATGCTCAGAAATCTTCTTATTTACTGCATGCATCTCCTCATGCCTAGGATGTTTCTCTTTTAGCCGACACTTTCTCCAGGTTACACAGGTCTGCATTTCTTCTCTTTCAATCCATTTGCAGATAGAGTGCCTGGTTGCTCTCAGCCTTCTGAACAGATACTTCAACCTGTGTTTTTCACATTTCAAGTGAATGTCAGAAGGATGGTGCTATTAGGGGCCTGAGGTGAGGCTATATTCAATTTTAGCGGTTGAAATGCTCATACTTAAATTGTTAAACATTCAAGCATTTCAAAAACCTAACATTGTATACCCATGGTTAATACATTCTTCTGAGACACAGGAGAACCAAACAGAAGTCCCACTGCACTGTTTAGCATTTAGTTACCTATAAAGTAGATAAAAACCTCTTCTAAATTGCAGAGGTCAGATGATTAGACATCGTGGAAGTGTGGCACGGGAAGGCCTGAGCTTCCTCCAAGGAAGCCCTGTGGCACAGTTGCAGGAATTCATGTCTCTGCATTGTTATAGTCCCACAATCTCTCCTTTGACCAGTTTTGCCATTATAGCAGCTGAACTTCTCAGGACTCCCAGGGGTCACAAATGCCCTCAGCAGAACCAATGCTTGGCTTAAGGGAAGAGATAATACAGCTGTAAAGCCTAGAGTCCTGTCATATTTGGAAAATTTCCCTTGATTATTTTCCAGTTCTCAGGTACTTCCTTTGAGTCCTCAGTGTAGTTGAGATGATGACATGAAGGCACACAGATTTGTTTACCACAGGAAAAGAAGATGCTTATTTGGAGAGAAAGTTACTTGTTTGGGCACAAGGAAGAATCTGCATTTTTTGTATTAAGAAAAGTTTTCACATTCTGTACTCTCTATAGAGTTGGTTCAATTGGTTCAATTTGAATGTTGCTGCAGAGGTGCTTTGCCTCTGCCTGTCTAGAATATCCAAGCCATCTGCAAGAAGGTATGAACAACCCATTGCCATGTCTTTCCACAAAACTATGTCTTTTCTATGGCTTTTTTTCTTAAAAAAGATAAAAAAAATCCAGCTCCATCAACAGCTTTTGCTTCCCTTTTCACCTGTTACATGGTTTTTATTCCTGATATATGATTGATAGACAAAACCCTATAAGCAAAGGCCCCTGGAAAGAAACCCTTTCAAATATAGACAGTAGGACAAAACTGTCCCTAGGTTTTTATCTTTTTCTCCCCTTTAGCAAAATCAGGTGGGTCAGCCTTTTACAGTCTGCCATGTGGTCAAGACATTCTGCAGTACCTGCTCTTTGAAGTCAACCCAAAACTCTGAAAAGGAAATCAGAATGATATATTTGGAATTTCTATTCCTTTTTGGATCATCTTGTAATTTGGCTCCATTGCATCATCAAAATGCCGTGCAGCAAATCGAAATAGCAAAGATTCAGTTTGATGTTATCAAAAACGTGCTTGAGTCTAGCTGTAATGACACTTCTCTCTTCTTCTTCCTACCCCTCCTCAAGACTCATCCTTGCCACAATGTCTGTCAGGCAATTATGGAAGACCAGACTGAGAATCAGAGGGTGGTCACATTTTTTAATTTCCAGCAATAAAATGTTCAGACCCGAGCGGGTGTCCACCCTATGGACACCCCACCCAGAGTGGGGAGAGCATGAGAAATAAGTTGCTTGGGACAGATAATTCATGTCCAAAAGCAAGTCCTTGTGCTCTCTCCCTGACAAGATTTCTTCCCAGCAAGGAACAGCCTGTGGGAGAATGCTCCCTCCTTCTCTGCTCCAGCCTTTGCCATTCTTGTTTCAAGAAGCAACAGGTAGGGGAAGAAATATGGCCAGTGGTGTGAGAAACAGTGCTTTCCATGATAGCCACCCTGCATCCTTGACAGGCTTGGAGACACGTAGTGGGGCATTATCCACCACAGGCCACTGCTGCAAGTGGTGAAATGGCTTGTATTTCCTACAGCAGAACCTGGGAGGACCAGGCAGGCCTCTACTGTCCCCAAGGACCTGGGACTGGGGGTGGCTGACCATGACCTGGGTTGGCACTCCAGGAGATGGGGGTACCTCCTCCTCACCTGCTGTCTATCCCCACCCCAGCAGGAACAGCCACTCTGGCTTTTCAAGACTCTTTCTCCATGTCTCAGCACTTCTATTCCCTCCTGTACCTCTCTCCCATTTCCAGAGCAGCCTAGTTTTGGTCCTCTCGGCTTTGGCTATGCTTTTGAGAAGTTTTGTGTCAGACGTCTGTGTAGCAGAAGCTGCATGTGGATGCACTGATGCCAGCAGGAGCTGTGCCAGTCCTTTCTAATGCAGCATGAGAGCAGTAGTACTGATGCTGTGGGAGTTAGTATTGTTGTCAGTCATTCCTTGTTTAACTCAGTTTGAAATGAGCTCAGTAAAACTGAAGAATGGCCTAATAGTTAACTGCAATTTGGCTGAATGTCAGGTAGTGCCTTTGGGTTTGTAGAAATTTGCAGTGATTAAACCCCCTTCTTAAGTAACCTGTTTCACTGAACATTTTGAATCTGTGTTTTTAATGTCATTTTGGTATATACTCTGAGTACAGGGCACAAGGCAGAGTCAGTGTTGTTCTTTGAAATCTTTGACCTATATATGTGGAAAACATTAAATGACGGACTATTGACTCCTAGATGCATAGCAAAGGTAGGGCATGCAAAATACTTATTTCCATAATTGATGAAAATGATTCCAAAATAACATACAGACAACCACATTTACCAAACCAAGTAAATTGCACTTACCGCATGTTAATATCTGCACTAATTAGGAGCTGTAGATTAATGATCCTTTGCTACTACTCTCCCCCCTCCCCCAAAAAAACACCATTAAACAGTTGGAGGGAATGAAAACAGTAACTGCTGGTCTTTGGGCTGGCAAGCTTTCCCTCCTTGTCTCTCTGTTTGCTGGCCTCAGTGATGGCTTGCAGTCTGGAGGCAGATTTTTCCCTTATTCCCAGACTCCAGGATATGTGGGATCTTCTGGATTTTTTAAGGAATGCATGATTTGGATCACTCTATGGGTCCCTTAGCCATTGTGGTTCATGTGCCTTTGCTACTTTGCAGCTTCAGAGGCAACATGAAGGGCCTGGCAGAAATGGCGCTGATTCACCATCCCTTTTAACAGATCTCAATAAACGTATCCAGCTGATATCAATAAAAAATATTGGTCTCAGTAAAATTTTCTTGCAGACCTCTGTAAAATTTACCTAAATGGCTCTAGGCTGGACCTTCATCTGGTGTAATGTAATGTAGTTCATTGGAAGTTTATGGATTTATAGTGGCTGAAAATGTGTTCCAATGCTATGAAACTGCATTCTTCGCTCCAAAAGTTGCCACAGTAGTTTTTAGCCCTTACTTTAAAAGTAAGTCCTTGTAGTTGCAACACTGCATAAAGTTGCAACTTTACACCAAGTGCTGGGAAAACATATAAAAGTCAGAAAGTATTTCCAGACATCTACAAATGAGTAAGTGCAAGAGCAATGGGGTTGCTGCTGTTGTTACTGATGTGTGCAAATGTGATCAAAATCCCCTGACTATGGGGTTCTAGGCCCTGCTGTCATACCTACCATTCAATACCAGAACAAAAAGACAATTTGAACACTCCTTTGGACAGAGACAAAGTTTTACATTATCTGTTCTGGAGAAAACTATGACCATAAACAAAGGCAGGTCATCAAATATATTATTTTGCTTCTGATACTGTTTTTGTCTTGCATCCTGCTGGCTGGACAAGTGTGGGCCATTTGCTGTCAGCACAGGTCTCTCTGGATGGAAAGGGTCTTTTGTTTGTACAAGAAGATTACTGACATTAATTAAACATTTTTGTTATTTGGATAGCAGACAATTCGTGGCCACCTACGGTCCCCCACATTTACACAAATAGTTGATTACAAACCTCTTATGTTCTGGAAAACTGAGAGGGAATTCCTATTTTAGCTGTGCTGAAATGACAGAGGTAGGCAATCCATGTAATGGCCTGTTAGTCGTTTATTAAATATTGCTCTTCAGCAAAATTGCTAATGATGATGGTCTTTCCATGCTTTAAAACAGTGCACAGTATATTCTGAAGAGAGATTATCTCGGACACAGAAGGCCACCAGCTTGAATACTGTCCAAATCAACCCATTATCTGTGACAATCAACCAACTCTGCCAGGCCACACAGAGATTAGGTGCTATACAAAGTTCCATGCTTTAAATTAAATGACTAACATTACAAATGTGAAATTACTCAGGAGATGAGTCTTGATTTTTAGAGGAAGGATAAACTAGAGGGGGACCTCCTCCTGGGGGTACAAGAACCATTGTTCTGGGTTACTATCTTCATTATCCTTTATAACCAGTTAATAAAATTTGACCAAGCATAGCTAATATAAAATCCTTCAGCCCACATCATGGTGGCCATCTATAACTAGATACTGATCTGTTCCTAACTGTTGAGCTTTTCAGTCTGAACAAATAGAGATTTGTTCCTCAGAAAATCACAAAGTTGGTCATCTCAGCTATTGGAGAAATCCCTAGTGATTAGGTGGCTTTTTTTCATTAGCGCAAACACTGATGCAACCACATGAGCACACAGAATGGCTGTCAGGCACTAGTAAGGTAATAAGCACCACTAAGGCTTCCCACATCGTTTTGGGGATTCACAAACTATCCCAGGAATGAACATGCCGTGGCTGACCCCCACTTACAGGATTCAGATTCAAGAACTTTTTGTGCATTAATAAAACATATACTGTATTGTCTTTCTTCCTTCACCTGATTGCAATGAGACAGTCTCATATTTTGTTAGTACTGCTAGCACATCCATAAAAAAAATTCCCCAAGAGAAACAGAATGATGGATGAATCCTCACATTGAAAAATAGTGTCTTTACTGATGCCATAAAAAGTTCTATAGAATGTGCTTCTGCAAACTACTGAGTTTGCATTACAGATGAGAAATTCTGTTATAAAACCTCATTGTGTTTTTATTTTAAAAATGTAAAATGTCCTTACCCACATTTCTTGGCAAGTGTTATTCAGACATTATTTTAGGAGGTCCTCTCAGCAGAAAAGTTTTCTCAAATTCCAGGCTCTGGCACTGCATGTACTTTCAGTATGGGAATGACAGATTACAAAAAATCTCTTCATGCTGCTGTTTAAACAAAGACGTTTCCTCAGTCATAGCCAAAGAAGGATGTATGGAAGGATAAGGAATTGCTTCATAATAAATTCCAATAATATATGCTGGAGTAAGTATATTCAACTAAACCAAAGGAAGAGAAATCAAAACAACTAAAGGAAAAATGGGTCAAGAAAAGTTACGCTCCAGTTAACATTTCAGGGTTACTGCAAGACACTACAACCCACTATATCTGAAGAGTTTTGCCAAATAAGCAATGTGTTTTGGATAAATCAGTCAAAAGCTCAGGAACTGGGAAAGGCAAATAGATTGCACAGCTGCTGAGTTGCCCTCCTCTGTTTTAATAGACTGTTAAGAGCCTGTTTTGGGTAGCGGAGAGACTGGGGTGTCAAAGCAGGGAGAGGGTGCTGGGACGTAGGTGTTGTGGGACAGGAGCTTGTCCTTCTGGGCAACATAAGCAGTAGGGCTGTCACTTGAGGACACAGGACAGGGATGAAGGAGAAGCACATTTAGCCCTGCACACTTCACATGACATTACACTACTGGTCAAACACATGAACTTTAGCTATGCTTCCTGGAAACCTTTATCCCCTCTCCCTGCAAACACAGCACTGTGTGCAGCTACTGGCAGAACGAATACTTGTGCTCCCTGGGAAACTAGAGAATTGTTGATTTGTGACAGTCGTACAAGGAAAAGAATTTTGATTCACTATATCTTTAATTAAAGGTTAAAAAAAAATATAAATTCAGTGACCAGGCAGAGAAAATTTACCGTCAAGAAACAACTCAGAGACAAGGTTCCTCTCAGAGGAGCTTGCTTGCTAGAACTCACCTGCACTAGAAAGCCCTGGTTCGAGCGTCCAGCCTCTGCAGAGGACATGTACTGTCACTCCTGCTGTTATCCAAAGTGAGAGAGAAGAAACAAGCCAAAAGGAAGAAGAAATTGCCTTTGCCAGAAAGAGGTGCAGAAGAGAAAAGGGAGAGGATGAGTTGGGGTAATTGTGGGCACAAGCCATGTCCCAGCACCTCCTGCCCCTCAGTTGGCTGGCATAGGGCTCCATAAAGCCTTTGCTCTAAACCTCTTCCTCATCTTGTGCCCAGCCACCAGCAAGGCAGTGAGTTTTGCCAAGGCAATGAAGTATGGGTTTAATTCATGGGGCCAAACCCTCATTGAATGTAAATGGGAGTAACGCCGTGGTGCTCACTGGAACTGACTAAGGATCTTGCCCTCAGTTTTCAAGATGCTTTTAAGTACTGGATATAAACAACCTGCCATCATGAATACATTTTGTTTTAGAGTGGATTTTTCACTGCTCCAACGTACCTATTAATTGTAGTAATGTTTTGCTGCACTCCTTTGGATTAAAATGCTATTTCTAAGTGTCAGTTAATGGGTTTTAGTGAAAGCAATTTATTAAACATTATGTACTCAGTTTAAATCTAACAGGGTAACTAAACATTAAAGTAACAGGGGGGAAAATCTATATTGCTCTAATTTGTATTGTATGTTCTTTTCACCAAGTATAATTGCTATTGACTGCCTGAAGCAGCATTGTCCAAAACATGAATAACCAGAAAAAAGAAAAATTGCAATTGTATGTAAAAAGCAGTGTCATGCCTTACTAGCATCAACATTGGATGAAGAGCCAAGAGTTATACAATCTGATGTTCTGCATTCATTGTTTTTTCTCCCTCTCAAAATTAGGGACATTAATGACTATCCACCTCCAGTGGTGTGAGGAGATGGTGAGCATAACAGAAGTATGCATATTTTATTGGTAGTGCAAGCCACTATTGGGGGCTAAAGCCAGACCGAACAAGTGTCTGTAATTGTACATAGGACAAGGCGGTTTGTGTTGCAGAATGGTGGGTTTTTTTTCTCAATGCTAGTGGATAAGCTCTGTTTCCTTAATTTCAGCAATGGGTCTCCCTTCTCACTGTGCAGCAGGTTAGATTGCCATAGCCGTAAGAGAGTGGTGTTCACATTGTTTTGTGTGAGTAAGTGAGGAGATGGTGTCCAAGGTATCACTGCTATTAAGAAGACTTCAGAGAAAAAAAATAGAGGCAAAAAATCATAGCTTCCTTCAAATCCACAAGATTTCATCTTTATTACATGGAAAAAAATAATCTCCAGAGTTATCACTAGTAAGAATGTCATTATTCTCCATACTATTTCACCTGGCATGTGATATCCATCAAGAAATTGACTTGTTGGAAAAGCTACTCTTCTCCCATCCTACTGCATTAACCAAAACTTCATTGCTGCTCTACATCTACACCAGCATAGCCTGGCATAAATGATGTCCTGCAGCTTAAGAAAATTCATCAACAACCATCTGTCAAGATGGACACCAAAGTGAGGGGTACTTATCCTGAAGGATTTTCTGCAACATTTTTATGAGATATTACTGACCAATTATGACGCACTCACTCCGCTTCACTAGCTTTGTTGAAAGAACTGCTCCTTCATCTGGCTCTTATTCATGGCAACTGAACGTGCATGTAAGAAATAAAACTTACTGCTAGGAGAGGAGTTGTGAGCAGCAGTATAGCAGCCTTTAATTCACAGAAACGTAGCCTTTAATATTTAGTTGATGCCTGTCTCTTAACTTTTGCTTGCTAAACACCAAAACCTGGTATTACTTTTAATTTTCCTATTGGCAAAATACAGCCAAAGAGTTATCATTCTTTATACGTTTAACTCCTTGCTATGAAGGTGGAAGTGGTCATATGCAAAGTGGTGAACCTTATGTGCTATGCAATGCATTAGTTTCGTGATATACATTTTGTAACTTGCCTGCTCCTTCACCTGTGCCTTGTCTGCAGGTCAATTTTCTTCTGGCAGGTGCAGATTTATGGGGGATAGAAAGAGGACTTCGTTTTCCTCACCCTTAGCCCTTAACTCACACTTCCTTTTTGTAGCATCCACAGCACATGTTCTCCCAGAACAATGCTGCAGATTATTTCTGAGTCCCTTTGCTGCATTTCAAAGGCAGGCAGAGAGGGAGACATTGGGACACTCAGAGGGTGTCCGGTCCCCACTGCTAGCTCCACTCTTTTGTGCACATCCACCATGTGGAGGGGACATGGTGATATGCCTCTCTCTTCTATCTGACATCTGGGAGACACCTGCTTCAGCTTTAGGTCCTGCTTCTAATTTATGTTACCCCTTAGCAACCAGAAACAACCCCCAATTCTCTCTTAAAAGTAAACTCCTGAAGTACTTCTTTTTTTGTAGCCTGTGTGGAATCCATTTGCTGAAAATTGCAGCAGCCTAAGTCTCAAAATAAGTTGATTTTGGAAAAGGTAGTGCACAACTTCTCCCAGGTTAATGTCAATGTTTTTTCATACAAGTGTGGAAACTGCTTGAGCTCAATAACCTATAAAATCTCAGGCTTATCTCTTACCTTCACTACCCGTGCCTGGCCAGCTTCCCAGCCTGGATTTTACAGCTGACTCTTGCACTGAACTTGATGAGAAATGTTCAACCAGGCTGTGCCAGCAAAAGGACAGTGGCAGAAAGCTGTAAGGTAATACTGCCTCATATTGGCACAGACATTTCTCCATGAACTTCTCACCTTCAGAAGCAGAAACAGAAAGTTCAAGGGAGCTGTGGAGGCTTAAGTTGTTTTGTAGCACCGGAGTTGGTAGATCTGAAAGCATAGCAACTCCTTGGGGCAGGACCATGTCCGTTTTGCTTAGTATTGCATCAAGCTTGGCATTCTGTAAGTAAATAAAAATAACAATGATGCTACGGTGCATTAGTGTCTGCATAGGGAGCCTTTGGCTGGCTGCATTATGTGTGTCAGTGCTGAGAGTGTAGAAACTCCTCTTAAGGAGCTGTGGCCAACAAGGATTGTTCAGCCAGCAGTGTGACAGGGGTGTGCAGGATTGATTCTTACAGTGCTGTTTAAACTTTGCTAGCAGAGAAAGAAAACCAAAACAGCTTTAGACAGGAATTTCTGAGCAAATCTGGGACCATCTGTGTTTATTGCTTTGCCAGTATTGCAAAAAGTGTTCTTCAATAACTTCAGTCCATATTCAAATAGAAATAATATAAAGTTCTTAAGGTATAAGCATGCATGCATGCATTCAAAAAAGCAAGAAATAAGATGGTCAAATGGATTGATTGGAAAAAGGTTCTTTGCTAGAAAGGCACAGAATATAGAGATTCAAATAACAGGCAATAATAACAGAACTTGCTGTATATTATATAGGAATTTCAAGTGAATTATGGGTATTTTCCCTTATTACCTAAATATTTAGATTTAGCTGGGCTGCTTTTACCACTTTGCATCTCCTTCTATACAGGACAGCCTCTGCTCAACATTGGGTTATGGGATTATCGGTGGCATGCTATTTTCACTCAAACTTCTCTCAAATCAGCGATGAGAATGGAGGAGTTCGTTTGCTACTTGACAAATGTTATAGGTGGGAACAACTTTGGAAAAGGTCTCTGGATCTGAAATCTATGTGTCAGAGTCACTATGTTAGTTAATTTCAGCAGTGCTTTTAAGCAGCTGATTGCCAGGAGCTGGGACAATCCACAGAGGAGAGAATCACTCAGCCCTTTCTGCTGTGGCTTTTATATTCTTTCACCGGGCAGCAGTTACTGGCAGGTGTTGGAGACAGGGTATTAAGTTAAACGAACCTCTGGTCTGACCCCATAGGGCAGTTCTTTCAGTTTTATTTAGAGCCACATCTCAGCAGACTCAGGAAGAGTCTGTAGCCTGATCCATTACCTAGTTAAAAGAACATGTTGCAACTCACTTAAAAGCAAATGCAGTCTTAAATTACACACACAGAGCAGCTAAAAGTAGCCTCAGCTTAAATTAAAGGGCATGCTTTCCCAGAGGGGCAGCCGGCTCTGGTCGCTCAGAATGAGTCCTTTCCTTTGTGGGAGTTTCTTTTTTTAAGGCTGTATTTGCTTACGCCAAAAGGCTTCCAGCTTCAGAGGCTGTGCTAATGCAGGTAAAAAGGGAAAGGTGAAGTGTTACACACTGCTATTACACACTATTTAAACAAATATCCCTTTTTGGACCTATGGAGGTTTGTTGGTTTTGGTTTTTATTCTTTTTAAAGACTGAACCGGCTTTTGGCAGGAGGATAATAAAGACTCCAGAAGGAATTCCACATGATGCTTTTTTTATTGTGCTGCCAGGGTTTCATGGGAAAGCCAAGGTTGTGAAAACGCTTTTGGTTGTGGTTCACAGTAACACCTATCATCTGCTTACATGTGAGGCTCCAGTGAGGAGCTACGCAAGTGCTTTCTGCCAGTCATACAAAGCAGAAGTGACTTAAAGGGGGAGACCGTTGGGTTGTTACGTCTGTCAGAAAATTTAGGTAGGAGGCAGCTGCCTGAACCAATGATTATTTTTGTAACAGATATTCTGAGGGGAAAGGGTTTGTTAGGTCATTTTTGGAGTTTAGGGAGAGAGGAGAAAAAAGAAGAGGAGAGGAGTGGACAAGGAAAGAGTTAGGTGAAAGTTAGCATTTTCAGGATCAGGTATCTGAATTCAAACGCCTACCTTTGGACAGCTGCTAGGTACCTTTGCTACATCTGTTCTTAAAACTGAAAGATGAAAACTAGAAAGGTGTGATGTTTGAAGCCAGCCTCAGATACAGAAGTGTTCCTCGGGGTGAACATGCCTGTGCAGGTCCAAATTAGCAATAATGTGGCCCAAAGTGAATGCCTAGCACAGATCTGTCTGTTGCACCTTTCCTGCCATCTCCCTCCTGAAAGTTAATCACACATTTTCACTCATTTTTTCTATGCAGTAACTTCAGGGCCTCATTTCTTACTTGGTTTGCTCTTCACCTCTTGGTTGTATCTTGTTTCTGTTTTTCTCGTTGTGCTGGCTAAATATTGCGGGAAGATTAATAAATTCAAATAAAATTTCTGATTGGTTTAACATCAGTTTAACTATGTAGAATAATTTAGTGTTATTGGATACTTTATATGATGAGTTCATGATGTTTAGACTAGAAAATAATAAAATGCACTCAATTGATTAAGCTCTTTGTAGGAGTCTAGGAATTAGCATACTGTCTAATGGCGAATAATTTATAATTATCAAGAAGAGCTGATAAACGGGCTCAATGCTNGTATTCATAAAGCAACTTACTGCAAGATTTTGCCCTGCCTTTCATTAACTACATGTGTCAGGGTAGGAAGGTGAATTCTGCAGTAG
>VZTM01002079.1:105438-127822 GCA_013400555.1 Jacana jacana
TACTTGGTTTGCTCTTCACCTCTTGGTTGTATCTTGTTTCTGTTTTTCTCGTTGTGCTGGCTAAATATTGCGGGAAGATTAATAAATTCAAATAAAATTTCTGATTGGTTTAACATCAGTTTAACTATGTAGAATAATTTAGTGTTATTGGATACTTTATATGATGAGTTCATGATGTTTAGACTAGAAAATAATAAAATGCACTCAATTGATTAAGCTCTTTGTAGGAGTCTAGGAATTAGCATACTGTCTAATGGCGAATAATTTATAATTATCAAGAAGAGCTGATAAACGGGCTCAATGCTATTGACTACTTGACTTGATAACCCTGATCAGCAAGCTTCATTAAAAGGAAAGTCCTAGCTTGAGCGTAACTCTATAAAAGCTATGGGAGGGCTTTAATACTTTGTCTCTTGAACGGGATGCTCCTGTTTTGACAGACAGTCCCTAAGTGCTGCCTTTAGAGCCCAGCACATGCTTCAGACTGAGGGGCATGTTGCTAGGTTGACTGGCAACTCATTCCCAAGTGGAAGTTTTCCCTGCAAGCAAAATCTCTGTTTTGAAATGAACTGGTACAGGGTATTCATAAAGCAACTTACTGCAAGATTTTGCCCTGCCTTACATTAACTACATGTGTCAGGGTAGGAAGGTGAATTCTGCAGTAGTATTTGCTATACTCCATAGACTGTAGTCAGAGATACACTCTAGTTCCTCTCACAAATTTCTCTGAAGTGACAGCTGTTAGAGCCAAATTTAAGGTTAGAGATATCTTCTAGAAATGTAGGAATGAGTAGATCACAGCTGCTGGGGTGGACCTGTGGCAACTTGATCTTCACTGAACTGGAGGAAGGTGATTAAGTGGGTTTGCATGGAGAGGGGAAGGTACTGCCCGACAACTGAAAGACACTGATATGCTCTGGCATCTAAATGGGCTCTTTTGAAGCACATTCCCCATCCCAATGGCTCAGTTATGGCTGTCAAGTTCTCATTTAGCTTGCCCTTGCCTCTGAGTGATGACATTGAAACAAACTCCTGGTCCTCTCCTTCTGCTGGTGTGGGTATGGGCAGACCAGATTTCTGCTATGCCCTGCATCCTCCAGTTTAGTTAAGTGTTTCTCTCAAAGGCAGAGTAAGCAGAGCCTGTGGCTGTCAGTGGTGTGTGGCAGATTTGTGACAGCCACAGATTTGGCATTTCATGTCAAAATACAACAAACTGATATGTTTTCATGCAAAGTCTTTGGCCTACAGAGTGGGATAAAGATGATGAAGGAGCACAAGCCCCTGGAAGGTTGTGGAATGTAATAAATGCATCCTTTCTTTGCCTATGCTTTTGCTGTTTTCTTTTGGAGTGGCATAGATAGGTATTAATGATTTAGGAAGCTAGAAAAACTTGGATTCTTACCTTCTGTTGTTGAAGTGTTGAGATATTCAGTTTCAAAACGGACCCTTCGAATGTGTCATCCCTTCTGCCCTTGTTCTGACACAGCAGAACAATTGGTTTGAATGCTTGCCTCTAGCCATGCTCTCTTCAATCATCTACTCAAGGTTTCTTGCAGACAGATCAAAGAGATGGAACTTTGCAGAATACCTTTTACGATTTTGAAGACAGTTCTTAGGAGTGCCGTGCTTAGCTGACATTTATATCTGGGCACTTGGCAAACACTAATAGGAATGGGAATTGCTGGCATGCTGGATGCTAAGAAATGGCTGTCTTCCCCATATTTTCATTGTATTTGCTAGGTGTCATATTAGAAAAGCTGGAGTTGTGATGATAGACTATCTATCAAACCACTATATAGCAGCAAAACTGCTTTCCTAAGAAACAGAACAATTCTCATAGTGAAAAATAAATTTCCATTGCTTTAAAGACTAAAATACATCTTATGTGTCATGAGGGCTCAGTCTGGACAAGCGAGCAGAGAGGCTGGTTATTTTTCATTCTAAGACACAAAATTTTCCATGTTTCTGCAAATTAAGAATATACTTCAGAGAAGACACTTTAATCTCACATTGCTCAAATGAGAATTTTAAGGTAAACTCAGAGATCTGAGGATTTCAAACCTCTTTAAATTTGTCTAGTTGTGTGGTGCAGTTTAAATCTAACTCATATAGTTAAGCTGTTCAGGACATTTACAGTAATTCCTTAAAATATCTTCAAAGCAATGATGACTACCTTGTTATAGCAGAGAAGAATTATGACAATAATATGTACTAATATACATAGTGTACTAATAATAGTATTTAGTAGAAACTAACACTGTTTTTGTTGGATTCAAATACCTAAACTTATGTTGTCTGACTGGGTTTGAAACAGAGAAAAGTAGGAATTCATAGGAAGAAGCTATCTAATTAAGATTTTTTCCTGCTCTTGGAATGCCTGTTCTGATTTTATTTGCCCTTGCAGTTTATTTGAAGAATATCTCACTTAAGCTCACTCTGTGGATAACTTCCAAATATTTGACATTTGCAATTGGAGGTTTCGTTCTCATTGGCTGTATCAGTGATATCGTGTATTCTATTTCCCAGATGAAATGAACTAACAAATTTTATCTGAGATCCTTGGGATGAAATTCATCTGAGCTAGTCATGCTAGGCTCCCTTTCTACACAGATATAGACACTTCCAGAAAATGAAACATGACCTCTTAATATCTAAACTACATCAGGTTATCTAGCAGAGTCTGCTTTTCTCCTTCAGCTACAAAGGGATCACAGGGCGACTAGCTTGGATGTTGATGTCCATATTGTGGAAGTTTGAAGCTAGCTGAGAGGAATCACGCTCTTGATGGGTAGAAATTTTGATAATATTTGTATTATAGAATGCTCTAAAATTATTTTGACAGAAACGTTATTGTTCTTAAAAGGTGAACCTGATGGAAACGTGAACTGGTGGAACATCCCTCTACTGAGGAACAACACTCCAGTGATGAGTGGTAGACTAGCACTCAGCAGGGCTGACTTCAAGTAAAGCTGTAGATTTCTTCTTTGACCTCAGGAAGGTCATATGAACTTTCAGGGAACTTTCTGTTTCCCTGAAAGAATGAATTGTTTAACAGAGCTTCTCTGTCTCACAAGAACCTTGTTGCGATTACTATAACGGAGGCTGTGAAGGGACCTGTTTAGCTAACTTTCTATTTAAATGACTGAGATCAGATTCTTTTTGAAAATTCACAGGTGCTGATGGAGTTAAAAAGATTTGCTTCACAATGAAAAATGAGCTAGTCTATCTTTGTGGGGAACTTTTCATTGTGTGAGTTAAAAAGACAAATCCGTATGAGAATATTTTACCCTAAATATTAATGTGACAAAAAGAACTTAGTATCAATATTTAGATGGGGAATTGGGAAGAAGCCGCACCTGGTATAAAATTTTTGCTTTCTAGGTCATATAATAAACCAGACTCACACGTATGTACTGTGGAAACCCCTCCTGATCACCGTGATCTTTCAAAGATAGTCATGACTGGCCTCACTTGTGGGTGCCTTCCATCAGGTTCCAGGAACTTGTGTGTGCTCTATGTCTTTCACAAAGAGTAAGTTTTCATTTTTCCAAGCCTTCCTTCTGTTTCCTGGTGCCTGAAGCTGGGTCTTACCACTAAAAATAGATGTGCAAAAGTCATGGTGACCTTGGTCTTCTCCATGGCTTTTTGTAAAGGTCCCCATTCTCATTTGGCAACTGGCACACATTTTCTTTAGTCTTCCTTTTGTGCCATTGTACCTGTAGCAGCTCTTTTTACTCTTCATGTCCTTTGCCCGATTCAGCTCCCAGTATGTTTTGTCTTTACTAACCTCATCCCTGCACACTTGGATAGTATATATTTTCATCAGCTGTTGCTTGACCCCTGTTTTCCATCTCTTATACTCTACCTTTTAATGCTGGAATTTTGTCAGGAGCTCCTTGTTCATCCATGCAAGGCCTCCTATCACCTTTGCTTGGCAGGGCACGATGGACCATTCTAGATCTTGGAAGAGAAGATCCTTGAAAATCAATCAGCTCTCCTTGACCCCTTTGCTTGCAGGGACTATATCCCATGGGATGCTTCCAAGCAGATCCTTGAACAAAATCCTCTCTTCTGAAGTCCACGGTTGTGAACCTGCCATTTGCCTTGTTCCCTTCTGCCAGCATCCTGAAAGCTACCCTGTCTCATTTTATGAACTTATGATGTTATGGAGCATCATTTTTCCACATCTTTTTATACAAATTCTGCTGGAGCATATTTTCTAATTCAAGCCTGACCTCCACTTCCTGGTCTCACTGCCCCATTGGGACTGTACGCAGATTTACCCTGCAATAACACTGGAGTAGCTCTATGGGATCAAACAACTTGGAATAAATCTGGCCTGAGGTGAGATTCAGGCCCCTCAGTCCTTGCAGCAAAACTAATGTTGACTTCTATTACACAGTTTTCTGAAAGATTCTCTGAAATAATTTTGTGCCCGGACTACCTTTATTTTATTAAAGTAATGAAATAATACATCTTTACCAACTCCTCAATGCCCTTTATATTAACAAAGCATGCATTATTTCATCTCTGTCTAATTAATATCCTGTTTAATAGGTATCTCACTTCATGTTAGGTTCCTGTATTCTTAAGAATTTTTACTAATTTAATTGAGAGCAGTCTCAAATTAATTGTATAATTAATCTTGTCAAATTAGGTAACATTTCATACAGCACCTTATTAAAGAAACTTGAATATTTTAAATTACCATGCTATTAGGCATTAATAAAGAAGTTCTTCCTCTGTATTGTTCTGCTTTATATCACAAAGAAGGTAATTGCAATATAAATTGCAATATAAAAGTTAAGTTTTATAGTACATTAATAATTAGATACACATTATTCCCCATTAAAGCTTTTTCTCTTATTAATTCAGTCATTGAATAGATGAGCTTTTTTAAAAAGAGGAATTATAACCCCCCCCCTCCCCAAAACACTAGGAATGAGCTATTGTGCTGATGCCTTCACAACAGGATGACTAGAACCTGAGCTGTTGCTTGATGGATGATGTCTCAGAGAAGCAGGTTTCTGAGAAACCTGGCACTGTGCTGCAGACGGCTTAAAGACACGTGTGGCTATGGAAAGCTTTCTTTGCATCTCATGTTTGGGAATAAATGTGTGTCGATTTTTTGACTGAGTGAAGAGGTGTGTGCTTCCTGACAGGCTCCTGAGGATTACAGAGCACAGTAGCCTCCTCGCACAGCCTGAAAGAGTTGCCCCCAGAGACCTCCGGGAGTGACCATAAGCTGATGTACAGGACCAGGGAATCGGAGGTGGCGGCTGTGATGTGGGAGAGGAGGGCGGGCGGGCTGAGGAGAGGGGAATGGATAATGAGAAGTGCTATCAATTTTTTATGAGTATATGGAAATTGTACTCAAGGTCAGAAAGCCCAAATACTATATTATATCTGTAGGTGCCAAAGAGATTTTCATTTATATAATATATTGGTCTAGTATTTTAAATCCTTAATCTTAGTGCCTGTAGTTGTGTATACTAAAAGTGCCCATTAGATTAAATACTTTAGGCACAAGAAATCATCCACGCATGAATGCTGAATGAGTAAAACAGCATTTCACATAGGGACATATGCTTGGGTATAATGTGTGGGATACAATAAATTGCAATGTCAGCCATATATGTAGAACAGCCTGTTCTGATAAATTCTAAGTTACTGCTGAGAGGGAAAACCATAAACTAGCAGCATGAAAGCTTCTCTCACTAGACAGCCAATGTTATTGGCATTTTACAGGTACGTCACATGCGACTGTGAATATGCTCTACCATGGGGCAGTGGGTCACCTGTTGTGGGCAGCCACCTATACAAGGCAAGGACAGGAATTGTAACCCCTTCCTCCTCCCCCCCCCCTTCCTCTCTTCTTTCCCCATCTTCTCCAAGTAAATTCACCCCTGGAAAGTGCCATGATTTTTGGTGTACATTTGAAACAATTCTGTCAGAGCTAGCTCTAGCTCCTCTAAGCAGAGCTTTGTGAATAACAGCTCGTTTATTTATTTATACAACTGAACAGGAGAAATGTGTTTTAAAATAAAACAGAACATTCTATCTATGACATTTTAGAGGGGAGAGGGAAGGGGAGAAGGAAATGTTGAACTGAAGCATTGCATTCAGCCTGACACCCAATGTTCCCATTTGCTATTTGAGGCTAGACCTTTCTCATTGTCTTTTTATTGAGCTCTGTTTTCCAAAGAAATATCTTATTTCGGAACAGAAATCCAGATTTGTTTTGAAATCTTACCAAAAAAACCCTGCTTCATTTTTCTTGGCTGAGACTAATCACCAAATGTGATCAACATTTGCAAATAGGACTTGTCTCCCTATTCTGCCCCAGATCTGCAGTTACTTCTTCCTGGTCTCTTTTTCTTTCTTCTCTTCTCCTTTTTTGTTTTTTAATTTAATTTTTTTTTTTTTTTTTTTTTTGTGTGGAAACTGACACTGGGCAGTTTTCACCCAGCTTTGCCCTTAGGATCCCGGTATCCCACTGGCCAGCCTACTAGACTGATTAAATTAAATATGATTTGTCTTTCCTCTGGAATGGGGGTCCATGCTGACGCTTCATGTCTATTTTTCAAGAAGCGAATGTTCTCAGGACACAATATTGAAGAATCCTTTTCCCACTTACTTTCCTTGGAGGACAGAAGCTTCCCAGATTTGTTCTAATATGATAGGGATTGTGATAAAGCACCTAGTTGGTGCAGACAATGTGCAATAGTCCAAAAGACCATTAAAACCTAAGAAGGTAGTCAAAGTTGGGAAAGCCTTGAAGGTCTCTTTTCCCAACAAGAAGTATGTTAGTTAAGACAAGCTGCTGTAGAACACTGATAAAAGCAACAACAAGAATTCCTCTGAATAACAGAACTCCATAGGTCAGTTGGTGGTTCACTGCCATCCTGAAGAGTGAGTGGCATGAGGAGATGCTTTCTGAGGACAAGCGGGAGAGAAAAGCAAAAAGCTTAGCAAAATGTGTTGCGGAGAAACAAGCTGAAAGTTTTAAGCACAAATACTGCTTTTTCACCATACCAACAAGATTGTCACATATTGTGAAAATCTCATGTGCTACACATCTGTGTAGCTGCTACTTGACTGTGTAGGTACTGTGGGAGGGAGAGACACTGGTGTTACCTGATAAGTCTGGGACAGTTAAACACTGAGTGGGAACTACATGGTCACTGCAGAATGCAATGCCATAAAGGTATTGTGTCGGATTGCACCCATCACTCCCAGCCTGGGTGTAATCTTAAGGCACGAAGACTTGTATTTTTACAAGAATATGACCCCTTTAAAACTCTGTCTGGCCCCTTCAAGGAGTGTGAGATATAAGGCACGTCTGTTGCTAGTGATATTTTTCTTTCTAATTCAGTATGATTTGAATCGGATGGAGTTCAGTTCTTGCTGTTTTTTTTTTTTTTTCAGAGCTGTCATTCTGATGTGTTTGTGGGCTGTTGTTGTTTCAGGATTTATTTTTGCTGCGTGTAATGATAGCTGAATAACCTTGGTGCATCCCTTCTCCCCCACATAATCTGTAATATTGGCCATCCTGTGCTGCGCTACTTCTCTTGGAGATTTGACTTAAGTCCTGTCAGCCACACTGCTCAACCTGTCACCAGCCTCCTGCTGGTAAGACTGACAACGCCAGACTTGGCACTTCGTACCCTCCAAAGAGGAGAGGGGGGAGAAAATGTCCCAGAGATACATTTCTTCTGTTGCTTTTATTAAAGTCAATCTTGCTCACCTGCAGGGTTTCTTTTTATTATTTTAAACATTTTTCCCCCCACAGTCATTCCACATTATCGTTCAATGTTAATAAAACTGGTTGCTTGCAGTGAGGAGAAAAAAAATGCTTTTTATCAGGTATATTAGCGGAACATGCTGAGTCCAATTGCTGCCTCTTGCAGTTAGTCATTTGTTTCTTACGGCTCCTCTCCCTCCTCCCCAACATCCCACCTTCCCAAGCAAATGGATTTTGGGAAGAGAACCCTGAACACAGATGTCAAGCCCCCAAGTTGTGCTGAAGTCAATTGTGGATGGCACAGAGTGTGCCTGTTTCCTTAGGGCTTGGAGCTGGCCCTTTTCTAGCTTGGGACCTGGCCATGGGTTTGTCTTGAATCCTCCAAGTCTCTGTGCCTTTGGTCACAGAATCCACCCTCATAAATGGCTACTGTCAGGATCAGTTTTGAACTGCAGGGCAATAGACACTAAATAGGATAATTTTATAGAAAAAGCCATGCTTCTCTCAATGCTTTTGTTTGGAAAGAGGTGTTTCACAAAGTATTTGGTAATACAAGAAAAGCCCTCCACTGGAAACAACACCTAAAGTTGTTATCTCTTTTAGATAGACATTGACCTAAAGCAAATCTCATATTCATGTTCAAAGAATTAGCATACATACATAGGTTCATGATATACACAAAAAAGAATAGCTGGGTCCAGGTCTTACTGGTTCTGAAACATTCAGAGATTGTGGAAAACTTTAGGTATTTATGGAGGAATGGGACTGGTGGTGGCTAGAGACTTGGGAGCAGAGATGAGAACAAAAA
The DNA here is from genome assembly GCA_013400555.1 of Jacana jacana. NCBI lineage: Eukaryota > Metazoa > Chordata > Aves > Charadriiformes > Jacanidae > Jacana > Jacana jacana. The sequence continues at coordinate 113,991 of VZTM01002079.1, forward strand.
CCTGAGCCTTGAGAAAGAACCTACTTTCTTCTGCAATGCTTAGATTCATTCCCAGAGGCAATTCCAAACACCTGCCAGAAAAAGAAATGTTGCTTAGCCTCCACCCTTTTGTGAGACTCAAGTGAGGATGATGAAATTCAGTTGCAAGCACCAGCAAGCAAGAGCGTGCAGAACTTTTCCGACAAGCAAGTTGGAGAGCTGAAGTAGTTAGTTGCGTGGGAAATGTGTGCTTGGACAGGTAACATTATTACAGCATCGACGGATGGACTGAGAGAAACAACATTTGTAAATCATTTTGAGGAGTTCATGTGCAAGACTGTATATACCAAGTGTTTTGGAGAAGGCTGATGTGGGTTCAGCTATTTTTGTAACTACAGGCTTCCTGCGTACCTCTGGACATGTCACTGATTTTGTCTCTCTTGAGTGAAAATGAGCCATAAACTTCCAAAATGCATCCCAGCTGCTGATTTGCCACCTATACTTCCAGAATGAACTTTGGCTAACTCAATTTTCCCCCTAGAGCTCTTGCTCTGCCCAGTCCTAAAGCTGCCATTGAGGATAAGGTCTCAGCTCTCTGCTGCTGTTCTGAACCACTGCAGCTTTCTCAGAAAGTAGTATTTCTGCTCTCCCCAACATCACAAAATATTCTCTTAAACAGCAACTGAGTCAGCATGCACATCCACCAGTCATGCAGAATAACTTCCCTGCCCTGGAGTAAATGACCATCCCAAATTTTGTCTTTTCCTTCCCTCTCCTCTGCACTGTTATAGTCTCTCATGATATCAGCAACAGGACAGCCCTGACTGCACTTCCAGGCCCTTCCAAGGACATGCCTTCAGGGACCATGCCAGTGGAAATGGTACAACAAAGTCCATCATGAAGATCTCCTCCTGACCATGTCTCTAACTGAGAGTTGATACTGCAGGGAAAAGAAAAGGGGTTTGGTCCTTTCCCAAATATTGCCCTTTTTCCCAAGAGACTCAGCAGCAGCATATAGATTCTGCTCAGTATGATAAGATCCTGTACAGTACAGATGGGTTACACTGGCCCTAGTGAGTCTGTATGGTGACTCAGACAAAGCCTGGTTATCACTAAGGATGCATAGATTGCTGGAGATGCATTCAGAATGAGTATTTCCATTGAAGCCATTCTGTCTCTGTGAGTCTGCTTATAGTTCCTTTCAGTCACCAGCTGTAGAAATCGATCTGGGGGGTCACCTACACTGAAGATTTCTTGTGAGGAGAGCTTGAGGGTTAATGCTGTTTTCTTATTCCAGTTTCATTTCTTCCTCTGGTGTCAAAAGAAAGCAAATATGAATCAATGTCATGGGAGAAGCTGTTTCAATGAGATTTTGGAGCTGTCTGTCCAGAACATCACTAGACCAACATGGCAATGGTCTACAGTGCAATATATCCCATTAAATTCAAGTTAGCCCACTAAGCTTTCATCTTGGTACTCTTAGCAATTTGCTGTCCTTCAGAAAACACCCTGGTTGATGGAAGCTCCCTGTGTCCAGCATGCACCTTCTGGGATTTCTTCCATACTGCAGGACAGGAGACAGTTCAGTGAAGCAGAAAACACAATTTGCTTTGCTTAAAACCACCTGCTCCCAGCTAATATTTTTTTTTTTCTCTTGAAGATTTTATTTGGGGAGAGGGATATGAAGAAGGGAGAAGGGGGAGAATGGGAGTCAAATGTCTGCCATTTGAGGAGACCTGAACGTTAAAGGCAACAGTGATCTTATTATGCATGCAAGACTTTACAGAACCACCAGTGTTTCTCAATATGCCACTACCAATTAAGGGCAGAGCTAGAAGCTCTGTACTTTGCATTGCTGTGCAGAGACTGGGAGAATACCACCTTGACGGTTGCTGCAAGAAAATGTAGGTACTGAAATAGGTCTAAAGGGAAAGTATTAAATGGTCAGGTTTTAATATCTGGATTATTTATATCAGGGTCTCACTGGCTAGGATAAAAGCATCTTCCGTTCTAAAGGTCAGGAAATGCCATCCATCCTTATATTAGCCTGTTACGCTAGACAGAATATGCACATACTGGGAAACCAGCTGATTACATGGTCTTGCAGTATCTTTTCTTTGAGCACAGGAAGTGTTCCCAGAGCAAAGAAGCAAACTGATGCATGATGAGGCAAGGTGCAAGGAAAGAAGGAACATCCCCTCAAGGAGTTTCTGTTCCTGTGTGTTTCCCAGATTTGTCATGAAATATTAGACAGCAAGGATAGTCCAAAACTCCAGAAGTCTCACTGCCAAATGATTTAGCCTTTGTGATTCTATGCAACAGTTAAGAATTTAGAGGTGGGAAACTTTTGGGTTTGGTTGTTGTTTTTTTTTTTTTATTTTAATTTCTGTCTTGATCCTAGAGAGCACCAACTACTGAAAGCAATCCTCTAGAGAGAAAATATTGATTTCCCTCCTGTTCTTCATTCTGTTTGAACTCTACAACTTCCCTAATTCCCCTAGGGAACAATTCTCTTCCCTACAGAGCTACAATCAGTTTCAAAATTGACTTGAAAACAAGAAAACAAAAATCTGCTTTTCTTTTTCTTGTGTTCTAAAAGTTCTGACAAGGGCCTTTCTCCAGAGAGCCATCTTCCTCAATCTCTTTGTGTTTACTGTCACCTGCCAGCATTTTGTTCTGCATTAAGGAGACAGCAAGCTAGCTATGCTGCCTCCTTTTTGTGGCTTCTTCTACCTTCTACAGGCCAGCTTCCTACACAATGTATCTGAATCTGGTCTTCAGTATGATCCCTATCGATCGCTCTGATTACTTGTCTATGTTCAGAACTTTCATATTATTTCATGGGTGGGTCTGCTTAATTGCCTGTATGTTTTTCTGCCTATCTCTGTACTTTCTTTTTCAGGTTGTTCTGCTCTTGTGAAAAATTAGAGGCCATGACTGCATGTGGGGCATCACACAGGAGCCTTCTCTAGTGAGATACTCACCATTTATCTACAGCAGGAATCCCTTATTTCTGCTGGAGTTCTGTATTAAATTACATGGATACTTAATTAGACAGACTTAATTTGATATTAAATATCCACATGACTTGTGCAATTATTATTCAGCCTTGTGTAGCTTCCCTCTACCTATGATATACTCTTTCTGATGAGGGTAGTGACACACACACAGAGGTAAAGAATGCCTCTGTGTCACTCTAAGCATCATGGCAGTGCTGTTTTATGAAAGATTTTGAGATCCACAGACAGCAGGCATTTCACCGAACTAAAGAGCAGTATCAAAATATTGGCTTATTTCCTTACCTATTTTAGCTGTACAATACCCATGCTTCCTCACCCAGCCTGCGGCCAGAATTCTGTTTGGAGCACATACCTGACTATGAGATCCTGTGTGTGGCATACCTTTAGAAGGCCAGAGACCTCTGTTCAGCTGCCACTGACCTGAAAGCAGGGTTGCTCCTCTCTTGTCTCCGAAGTAATTTACTTCCCTGCTTCTGTATCCCATTTGTACATTCAGTTCTGTAGCTTCATAGGGATTCAGATAAATTTTGCTGCTTCTACAGCACATTATAGATGAAGAACCAAACACAAAGGTTTCAGAACAAATTGTTCCAGTCAGAAGAAAAATATAAAATTCTGGGTTAAGAACACACATGCTTTTCACCACTTTTATTTTATGACGTGTTTTTCTTGTGCAATAATACATTTTCATGATCGTGCTCAATCATGACTTTCTTTTCCTCTGGAGCATGGTGTATGTTATCTCTTTCCCTGTTAGCTTGTTTTACCCAATGACAGATGTATGTTTGGTTCCTAAAAGGCTGATGTTCTTCTTGCTGTTAACCTAGCTTGCTTTGTTATTTGTTATTATGTAAAATTCTACCTGGAGAGTGGTGCCCTGACCTTATGTTTAGTTATACAGAGATTTTCTTCTTTCCTAAGGAAGGCCTGGGTAGAACTGTTTTCATTCAAGTCAAGCATCGCCCTTTGCATAAAGGCGTCACAAGTTCTGATAGAAAGCACTCCATAAATTTGAGAAGTCACAAATAGCAAGAATGCAAGTTGCTCACTACAACAGCCTTTTGCACAGAAATGTTCCGACTGTAGCAGGTCCCAGCTGTAGAAATAATGGAGATAATTCTCCAGAGAATCCATGTGGCCAGTGATTTCTTGGGTTCACTCTTGACAATAGGCTGAATCATTTCTCTCTTTATTAACTCTGCTTCTAAACCTAGAGGCCACCATGTCACTGAATCACCTCTGAGCCCATTCCCACATTCTCTTTGAAGCTGTTGTTAGAGAAGATAACCATCTACTAACATCTATTTGAAGGGAAAAAGGCAATCGTGCTCTCATAGCAGAACTCTAAAGCTTAGTTTTGTGTCCTCCTCAAACAAAGAACATGCACCACTACTTAATTTTGCATTTAAGAAAAGTTCTCATGCGACATGTAACAAAGCTAGGAGTTCTCAGCTGAGGAGCTTTTCGTATTTACTTAACTTGTAGCTGGCTTGGTCTTGTACTATTTTAAGATTTTTTCTGCTTTGGAAAATCTCATTTCAGTGTTAAAATATTAGTGGCGCTGCAATGTTATTTCCATGGTGCCCTGCTTAGCTCCAGGTCACTTATATTTTGTCAATCAGTCCTACAGTGTTAGTTATTTATCTATCACTTAATAACCATGCTGCAGAGAATAATTTATCTGGCATAGCATGGTAATTTGTACTATAATTTCACCCCTGCTGCTGCAGACCTGCATTCCGTTACAGCAATGATTGAGGAAAATTAAGATTCCTAGGTCACACTTTGGGCTCTATGTTTTCTGCCTTTCATAATTTCATTTCACTTCATCATCTTTGATTGAAGAAAGGGTTCATATAGAAATGTGAGAAGTGGCAAAAATCACCATGTTGCTCAGCCCACTAAACGCAGCTCATGAGGATAAAGGAAAGGGGACTGTGCAGTCAAAAATTTGATTCGGGAGACTCATCCACCACCAAAGTTGAACCCATTGCAAATGCTCTGAAGATAAGCTTAAACTACTTGTTTGTTTGTTTAATTGTTTCTTGCTACTCTTAGAAATGTAGATAAAGCATATGTGTAACACTGATGCACATTTTTCCCCAAAATCTAGCCAGCATTAAATGTCGATCAGGTATAGAACTCAACCTTATCAGATACTAATCTGCACTAATTTATAAGATGTTTATTTCAAATTAAGTGTGAAACAACAAAAGGGCATAAATATAAAGAAAGTAAAGGAGGCTGAAAGAGAAGGTAAAAAATGCTACTTATAGAATTGGTTTTACTTATGTTCTTATACAGCGCGTAATAGACATATATTATTTTTTAAAAACATGAATTTTAATGTAATGATTAGAAGCTGGAACTTCTTGCAGTTCAAGTGGACAGCTATTACAGAAATAATCTATTTCAGACATTTACTTTCAGGCTAAAGAAGAGGTGGGGACTAGAACATGCATTGAGCAATGGCTTTTAACCACTGCCTGCTATTAAGTGGAAATCCTTTTGGCCGTTCTTTCTGTAGAACAGAGAAACTTTCACATTCAAATTGTCTCCAGATGTTGCATCCTTCAAGAAACATGTTAGAGATGGTCATTTTTTGATACAAGCAAAATTGATTGATGCCTGCTAAAATGAGGCTCCAGTCAGTCTTCTAAGTGCTAAGGAAATATAAATAGTAACAGAATCAGCAGTATCAGTTTTATGGAGATTAATTCAAATGTGAGCCCCGGTCTGAGGGATTCAGGGGACTTGCTACCGACCTGCTTCTGCATTCCTGGAATTTATTTATTTATTTTTAGGTGCAATTATTTTCTCTGGAGAAGACCTTCTGCAGAAATTGCAGAGCAGGCAGTGACTATCATCTGCCCATCCAGTGTTAACACCAAGTTGCTTTTTCTTCTATTTTTTTGAGTAAGATGTTCCTGTGTTTGCTGTGTCATTTACTTCATCTCTGCTTCCATATTGCAGAATAATTTAGTAAGGAAAGGCTATTCTCATCATCATCATCATCATTTCTTTCTCAATTGCACTTTAGCTCCATAGCACGCTGAGCTTGGTTAGGGTACTTCAACCTGTTAACTCAATTCTAATTCTCAGGAGTTATGTATATAAGACTAGGGAGTACAGCTTGGACCCGTATTTCTTTGTTTAACAAAGAACCCGAGAGGCAGATATGTGCTAACAAATATAGATGTGGTGAGCCTACAGTCTGAACGATGCTTTTGTTATTTACAAGTAATGAATAACACTGTACTGGCAAACCAGGGCCTCCCCTTTTCTTCATTATCAAAATCTCAGAGAGCCTATCTAGAAACAGTCCTAAGCACATACTGATGAGGTGTCTACATAAATAAATTGATCAATAAAAAATATTAGGTAGAACAGGGACTCAGGAGAAACTGCCTCATGGATACTTATACATAAAATTTCTTAGAGATTAGTTAACTCCATGGTTAACACCTTGCTACAACATCTTCAGATAGTTGTAGAGAGCAATAAGGCCTCCCCCCAACCTCCTTTCCTCTAGGTTGAACAACCCCAGTTCCTTCAGCCACTCCTCATAAGATTTGTGCTCTAGACCTTTCACCAGCTTCATTGCACTGGACATGCTCCAGGACCTCAATGTCTTTTATGTAGTGGGAGTCCCAAACCTGAACACAATATTTGAGATGCAGCCTCACCAGTGCCAAGTACACTGGGGTAGGATCACTTCCCTGGTCCTGCTGGCCACACTGCTTCAGATGTAAACCAGGATGTTCTTGGCCTTCTTGGCCACCTGAGCACACTGCTGGCTCATATTCAGCCAGCTGTACACCAACACCTCCAGGTCCTTTTCCATTGGGAAGCTCTCCAGCCACTCTTCCCTGAGCCTATAGCACTGCATGGGGTTGATGTGCCCCAAGTGCAGGACCTGCCACTTGGTCTTGTTGAACCTCATACAATTGGCCTCATCCCATTGATCCAGCCTGTCAAGATCCCTCGGATCTCACCTTCATGTGGTAAGAGTATGATCAGGAGAAACTCCACCCTAGTTTAGGTTTGAGTCCATCCACATAGGATGCTCAGGGAAGTCAGGACTTGGCACCCAAGTCCTGGCCCATCTGTCAAGGAGTACTAGTTTCAGGCACTGAAAACTTGTCAGCTAAGACATTTGCATGTAGCCACATGTCTTTTTAAGACCTTTTCTGAAATTTGAGAGCAGGTTAAGACCTCCATGTATATACAGCCCAGAATAGATACTGCCATGCTGCAGGAAATGTTTTAAATGCAAAAATGTTTTAGATACCAAGATAGATATGAAGATGAAATCTTCGTATCTGCCTTGTGCTAGCTTTACATTGATGTAACAGCAGATTTTAATCTTAGAGGCATATCATACAGTGTATTGCAGTGATATGAAAACTAGTCATAATGGAACAAATTGCCACAGCTGACCAAGTCCTTGGAGTGAAGTAAATCCTGGAAGGGTTGTTCTCTTTATACTAACACCAATTTTCACTTTCAGGTGAAGAAAGCTTATTCTGCTTTTCTATAGCACCACATAAAGATTTTGGGCACAGAGCCTAGAAGATAATTTAAATAGCAGGGCAACTGATAGGAGGGAAGTGAAGAACTCCTTTCTTTTGATTTTTTTAAAAGTCTTAAATTGCTTTCAAGTAGTGTAGAAGAGTCTGAAACCTCATATGAAATCTCCATTCCTCTCACTTTGCAAGCCAGGTGAGACAGTGGAGCGAGGAATCTTTTGTCACTGGGCAGAGGTCATCTCAGCTGAGCCAGGAGTGAGAACACTTCCACAGTATCAACCCATAAATGAAACAGAAAAATACCTTGCAGTTTTCTCCTCTATTTGTAAAAGCCACTTTCAGGGTGTCTGTTTTTCCCTACTGCTAGTTTTCAGTCATCCCCATGCTACTGCTGGGTTTTTATGCATTCAGCCTCTCTTACCTGGACCTTTTTCATCTCCTTTTACTCCTCATCCATCTTAACTGTCTTCCTTATAGATTCCGCTACCAGAAAGAAATGGTTTCTTCAGCAGTGGTTTGCCCAAGTACCAGTGTTTTGCACAAAGGTTGTGGTTTCTCCCACCCCCTTTGCCTCATATACAAGTGTTAGCACCCTCTTTTGTTTTGAGAAATCTTTTTAGGTTTTTAGGTTTGCCTCCTTTCACTTGTGTTTGTATGTGCCTAGTGCCCTTTGCAAAAAAAAGATAAAAAAAGACTCCTAATCAATTATCCTCTAAGACTCCAGGAACATTTTAACATTGCCCTTTATAAATGCAAATAAGAAGCTGAGCTGATTGGGACTTGACTTCCAGTGCCTGTAAACTGCCTTGCATCATCTTGGGAAATACTATCATATAAATAGCAATAAATCCAGTGATTCAGAAGCTCAGAGGAAGACCATTTCCAGAACAGACAGAGAAAGGTAAAGTACTGGTCCTTCTATTTTTCAGTGTCCTATCGTTGCAAGAAATAGAGCGTGTTGGTCTGGCTCTAACCTGCTTACCTGAAAATCAATAGAAAGTGTCTGCCTTGTCTAAGCAGCGTTTGCTCGCCTTTGTCACTACAGTTGCTCTGACTTTGAAATCTGCAATCTACATTATTCCCTGGCTGCATAATTTGAAGGTAATTATTTGTACATCTGCTTACAAAATCTAATGATTTTAAAAGGTTATTCCTCTCTGTATTTGATCGGTTATTTAGATCATTTGAAAGGTTATGTCGCTGACTCGTTTCTTGTCCATTGGTTATCTTTGAAGATACAGTTTTTATAGTGGTGTTTGTTTAACTTGACCACTGTGACATTCACAGCTCTGCACTAGGATGCAAAAGCATTAGCACGCCACCAAAGTATCCTGCTTAAACAAGAGGTGCAGGCTTTCTGCAGTGATAGCTGGTACTGCTGCCTGTCCCCCTACCACATCCCCTCCAGAGCAGCCAGCGTGAACTTTGCCTGCTGTCTCATGGATTAAGAGCAAAGAAGTGTTCCCAGTTCTGACATGCAACCTAGAGGAATGCTGTAGTATTAGCAGAAGATATTAACTGCAATCTCAGAGGGAGAAAAAAAACAACCCACAAACCTATGCAAGAAACATTTTGTCATTGTTAGTGGGCTTGTATACTGGTCTGGGTGGTTTGCCTGGCTGAACTTTCAGGGTGTCCTGTTCCACTAGGTCTTGCACCACATGTCAGAGAACTGAATGGAGGAAGCAGCTCTGTCCAGGCAGCCTCTGCCAAAAGTGCTTTGGAGTCCTTAACACAGGAAGGACATGGACCTGTTGGAATGGATCCAGCAAAGATGAGGGTCACAAAGATGATCAGAGGGATGGAGCACCTCTCCTTTGAAGACAGGCTGAGAGAGCTAAGGTTGGTCAGCCTGGAGAAGAGAAGGCTTTGGGGAGACCTTATAGCAGCCTTGCAGTATCTGAAGGGAGCCTACAGGAGAGCGGGAGACGGACTCTTTGTCAGGAAGTGTAATGATAGGACAAGGGGTAATGGTTTTAAATCAAAAGAGGAGACATTTAGATTAGACAGTAGAAAGAAGTTCTTTCCTTTGAGGGTGGTGAGGCACTGGAACAGGTTGCCCAGGGAAGTTGTGGATGCCCCCTGGAGGTGTTTAATGCCAGACTGGATGGGGCTTTGAGCAACCTGGTCTAGTGGGAGGTGTCCCTCCCATGGCAGGGAGGGGGTGAAACTCAATGATCTTCAAGGTCCCTTCCAACTCAAATGATTCTAGGTTTCTATACAGGCTTCCCATTTCAAAAGGTATAAATAAGCTTATGGGAGAAAACGCTTCTCTCTGTCAGGTTTTTTTTTATATTCCTGTGGAAGGACCATAGCAGCACAGACCAAATGAATCAGGATCTATGACTTTTACAGGATTCTAACAACTTTTCTTTCCATATCAATAGAAAAGATCCACCTTTTGTGCCCATCTAAACAGCTGCTCTGTGTGCGCGTGTGTGTATGTGTACATGCATTTAGAAAGATGCTTTACCAAATGAATTGGATCTCCTAGAGAGACACCTGGGGATAATGTGTAGTTGCCTCCCACTGGTATGCCCGGTTACATCCATATTTATAAACAACTTTATCTTCAGAACAGGAGCCATTAAATCACTATCCCTGAGGCTGCTCTGGCTGTGGTAGATAAACGTAAGTATATCTATGTATTTTTATGTCTAAGGATTGTAAGCCTGCATAGAGAGTTAAAAAGGGCAAAAGTTCAAAGTAGGATATGATTGAATGGACGGATGGGAGGAAATAGGATCAGATGAGAGTACTGCATCTTGCATGGAAGGAAGTCTGTTCATTAGCAATGCAGAGATGCTCTAGCCAAGAGCCAGGCAAGTGTCTCTGAGGAGCAACATTTGAGAAGTCTACAGGCACGGGATGCCTATGAACAGCAGGAGGATGACTGAGGGACTGCAAAAAACTCTGGAACATTTGAGATGTTTCAAAGGATTTCATTCTCCCCTGTACAAACATGCTAACTTGACCTGAGTAGGGAATGATGCAGCTTGTAAAAGTAAAATCAGGGGTTTCCATCTACTTTTGTTTTTACACAATGCCCATCTTGTCTTAGAATCCTGATGTTTAGCTGATTTTTTCTAATCTTCTATTCAGGTGGGTTCTGTCCTGCAGATTCAGAGTTCCATGGAAGGACACTGTTTGCCACTGGGGATATTGTTTATTCCCAGTATGATACAGGTATACTATATCCCTGCCTGTTGCTTTAAGTTAGTGTGATTTCAGTTCCTGTATTGTTGCATAAATACCAAGCTTATGGAACGTTTGCTAGACAGTTATGGAGACTGAAAGCTGCTTTAACAGGTGAGTTGAATGGCCTGAAGCCAAATGTGAACTTCAGGATACATTCATATGGTCTAGATGGCACATTCAGATAGTCCAGAAGCAAATTTTCCCCCCTCCCCCCATTTCTTGTATGTTTATGGCTGTAGTGGTAGCTTGAGGTGATCAATATTTAACACAGAGAGCAAGATTTGCCTTGTCCTACAGAAGGTCATAAGCAATGATTCAGAGATAAACATTCATCTGGAGAAAGCTGTTTACGCCACCTGCTCTGAAGTACAGTCACGATTACCTCAATGGTGCCTTTACCTCAGTCTTTACTGGTAAGACTGGCCTTCAAGATCCCAGGCCCAAGACCAGAGGGAAAGTCTGGCACAAGGAAGACTCAGACCCTCTTGCTGGATAAAGATCAGGTTAGGGAGCATGTAAACAAACTGGACACACACAAGTTACAGGGCTTTATGGGCTGCATTTACAAGTCCTTAGGGAGCTGGTTGGTGTCTCTGAGAGGACATTCTCTTTTATCTTTGAAAGGCTGTGGCAACTGAGAGAGGTTCCTGAAGACTGGAAGAGAGCAAATGCTAATCCCATGTTCATGAAGGGCAAGAATGAGGATCTAGGGATCTACAGGCTCATCAGCCTCATCATGATTCCTGGGAAGGTGATGGAACAGCTAATCCCGGGAGGCAGTTCCAGTCACATGAAGGACAGCAAGTTGATCAGGAGTAGTCACCACAGAATGACGAAGGGGAAGTCACACTTAAGGAACTCGGTAGTCTGCTACAAATAGTTGACTGGCTCAATGGGTGAGGGGAGAGCAACAACGCTGCTTACTGCAACTTTAGTATGGCTTTTGACATTGTCTCTGATAACATTATAGACTAACTGACAAAGTATGGATTAGAGAAGTGGACAGTGAGATGAGTTCAATCACTGTTCAACAGCTGGGCCGAGAGAGTGCTAATCAGCAACACAAATTCCAGTTGGAAGCAAATCACTGAGTGCATCCCAGGTATTGATACTGGAGTCAGTACTGTTTAACACCTTCATTAATGATGTGGATGACAGGATAAAGTGTGCTTTCAGTTTGCTGATGATACAAAACCGGAAGGAGTTATTGATACAGTGGATAGTTATGTTGCCATTCAGGGTGATCTCAACAGGGTGGAGAAGTGTGCACAGAGAAACCTCATGAGGTTCTGCAAAGGGGAGTGCAAAGTCCTACTTCTGGGGAGGAATAACTCCATGCACCTGGAAAGAAGCTCTGCAGAGAAAGACCTAAGAGTCCCAATGGACAACAAACTGACCATGAGCCAGCAAACTGTCCTGTGGTGAAGTTCAACACTGTCCTGGGCTGTGTTAGGTAGAACACTGCCATCAGTTTGAAAGAGACTCTTCTTCTCCTCTACTCAGCCCTGGTGAGGCACATCTGAAGTGCTGGGTTCCCTCATGCTGGTCCATAGGCTGAAGTTGTCAGATCTTACACTGTTCTTTTCTTGGTAGAAAGAGGGTTGTCTTGATTCCAGCTTGGCCATAGGGTCTGTTTTATGGTGAGAAGAGTTCAGTCTTCACCCCTGTTCCACACAGGACCTGCTTCGATTATACACTTGAGTACTACAATAGATTCTTTTTTGAGAAAAGTTTTCTGATTTTTCATAGGTAGATCCTCATCCATGTGTCAGATGAAGTGTTGATTAGAAGGTGGAGATTAATAGATGGAACATGTCTGTGCAAGAAAACTCCTGCTATAGTCTGGAGGGATTTATGAAACATTTGTCCCCTTCCTTGATATGCCCCCCACATTATGGTCCTTCTCTATAACGCATGAGGGAAATCTAATGTCTAATTTGCTCTAATGCAAATAATTGGAACCCATTTTTCTTAAACAAAGTGATGCTTATATTGATCTCTTTGACAAAACATAATGACTTAAAGCATATGAAAAGTGACGAATAAACTTAACGGCACTGCAGGATTATTTTCAACAGACAGTAGCCATGTCCTGGTTACTTTAACTTTGTTTTTCTATTTTTTAGAACACACAAAATAGCTTGTTCTTTTAAAAAATATTTATTTATTTTTAACCATGGAGAATTGGATACAATAGGAACATGCCTGCAGGCTGCAGCCCAACATTATTGTACTCGTTAACGTAAACCAGTAAAACAACACAGGCCAAATCCTGATATGTTATCCCTTTGCAACCTTCTTGAGTTCATGGGGGCTGTAAGGGGTAAAGAGTAGCTGTCTGACTTCATGTAACTGGCTGAAATGGAATGAGTAAACTTAATACTTATTGTAGGGCAATGACCATTTATTTTGGGTTCATGTTACTGACTGTGGTTATATTCAACCCAAGAATGGAAAATGCTGTGCTGCCAGTGCTGTGATGAGAGAATGGTACAAGAAAAAAAAAATAATTAAGCTATTAAAAGAAGGCATCCTGAAATAATTTAAGAAATCAAAACTACTCAGGGCAAAGAAGATGGATGACCCAAACTGAGACAAGCACAAGAGAGGGCTTATAGGGCAAACTCATCGCTGAAACAATTCCTTTCCCTTTAGTAGAGCTACAGTAGGTATAAACTTGACCTATATGGGTCACCTTGCTATAAAAGAAAGATGTCCAAAGTCTTAAAATAAATTGTTCTTCATTTTGGAACTGTTGCCTACATAGAGCAGGTACCGGCCGTGTATTGTGCTGACTGGCTCATCTGGGAACATATGCTACAAACTGTGCAAACTAAGTTAATGAAAATAATGAGCATGGGGTTTTTTTAACCTGATTTCCCAAGAAAACAAACTTTATGCAAGCACGCTGATTGAGTGTATTGTCTCAGAGGAGGTCGTTTCTCAATAACTTTTGAATCTATTAACTACTTTCAAGCAATTTAACAAATAAATATAGGTGAAGAAATTAGTTTATTTCTAGAGATTTTGTCAAAATTGAGAGGCCCTTCTTCCTGCCTTTACCAGTGGAAAGACCAAGAATCTGTCCTTTTATTAGAATAACAGA
>VZTM01002079.1:136214-183400 GCA_013400555.1 Jacana jacana
AGATGCTGTCTGCAACCCAGGAGGAATGTGCCTGGGGAAGAGGGTCTATATTTACACCAGAGGGAGGAAGCGCTATTTTTAGAAGGCGTTATATGGCTCTTTGGGATCTATGGTGTTGTTTGGGGAATAAACCATCTTCTTTATCATTACCCAAGCTGGTTAATAATGGTCCACAAGGGCCATACAGGTATAACTGAATGCAATCAGCCATGCCTGCGATGCCACCTTTCCTCTGCCTCATCAGGCATGAGCCATCTCAAATCCAGAAGCTACAAAGCTGTATTTCTTAGCGCTGTCACAACTCATCTTTAGTTCTCCTTTTACAGACCTGTTTGTTTTCTCAGGACAGCAGATCAATCAGACGGTGTGAGGAACACTCTTATTATTTTATTCTGCAGGACCGGAGGAAGAAAAATCAGGTTAACTCTTTGAAGCACAAGTGGAGGAATAGAGGGTTTATAATTTCTCTAACTATAAACCCCTGCCTTAATCACAGAGCTTTTCTTAATTCTTTGTCTGATCTACTTAGGCTAAATCCTTTTTGAATTAGTATGAGTAATGAGAAAGCTACAAGCAAAGGCAAGACTTCAAGATTTGGCCCTGTCTGATTTTGGGTGTTTTGGGTTTTTCTTTGTTTGCTTGTTTTGTAATTCAGGTCCTCACATTTCAGTACAAAGCNAAAAATATTTTTAATTGATCAGTTCTTTAAATAAAACCTGCCCATGTGATGGGGTCTCTTCTGCCAGCACTTTGCATGTACACAGTCCTGCCAGATTTCAGTGACCCCCATCCAAGTTCTGGTCTGTGTGAGCAGAGTCTTAAAAGAGAGCATCGTACGGTCTGTAAATCACCACTTCTCCGAGGGAAGAACAATGCTTTTCTGTGCAGCCGCACGAACCTGCTCACAGAAAACAGACATTAGTGTGGTATCATTAAGGAGAATAAAGAAATTTTGTAGTTTTTCTGTGCACTGAGGGGTGGGCATTTAGTGAGTTAAGCAAGAGGGAAGAATGGTAGAGCTCTTGCGTGTGTGTGATTAAACAAAAAAAGAAGTGTTGCTAAACTATTCCTGCTCAAATATGTATCTGATGCAAGCTTTGTCAATAAGAAAAACTGAATTGTACAATAAGATGACCTGGAACAAACAGCATTCTGATGGCTAAGTAGGGTTCAACAGTGCTGGAAAGGAATACAGTGCTGGAAACACAGATGTACACGAGTCAGAAAATGATCCATGTGCAAGGCAGCATGACTCCCACCTAATAGGGCACTTTGTGAGGTTGTAAAATAGTGATCTATAAATGACACTAGAGTAACAGCCTTTGGTATGTAAAGGAATCACATAAACATGGGAGGCAGTGTGGTATCTGGGTGCTGGGAGAGATGTAAAGCAGCAAACAATAGGTCTGTGGCAGATGACTCTCTTTTGACACTCCCAAACCTGGTTGGCATCCAAACTGCAGCTTCATCCATTTATGTTAGGATGGTGGACCTGACAAATGCTAGTCCTTTCTGGTACTGGTTTAGAGTGCTTTTACAAATCTGGCAATGTCATGGTCATGTATGCATCCTCTGAAGTTCAAAATAGAAGGGATGACAGACCTGTTGAAATCTCTGGGCAATGACAGAAGGTTGGAAGGATCTGATGCTGAAGTCTGCCATTGAACACCCAGCCTGGGAGATCAGGTGTGATAAAGGACTTGGTGTTGATGGAGGACTTTAAATACCCAAGCATCTTTTGGAAAACTGGTATGGTGACAAACAGCCTGTCAAGCAGATCCTATCCTACCTTCAAAGAATTAATCAGCAATTCATTGCAGAAAGGCAGCTTGTGTGAGAAAAGTTGTGAAATAGCAGAGGACACAGTTTATAGGAATAAAAACTGAGAGAAAGAAGAATAAAGCTAAAAGGCTACAAAACCCCCCCATGACCTTGGGGAAAAAAATGAAGCAGGGCTCAAATAATCTAGAAAAGAGGGCATGTGCAAAAGACTTTGCTGTGAAGGAAAATAAACAGTATTTCATATTCTGTCTGAGTAGGACAAGGGGAGATTAAAGTTGCACAAAAGATTAAAACTATAAAAAGATTAAAATACTGGCCTCAAATGGATTGCTTAGGAAGGATGTAGGTTTCCCTCTTGGGGTAGCTTCCAAGGACAGGTCATGAACAGATCAAGTACAGCTGATCTTGTGCTGGATGTATGGAGTGGGCAAGGCTCTCTCTATGATGGGAGAATTCACTTAGTCATCTTCTAAGAAAGCTGAAATTTGAGAATAAGGCTCAAATACCAGCCTTCATGGGAAGAAAAAACGTTATTGACATTAAGGATATTTTCCTTCAAAAATTCTCCCCGTTTCCTTGCTGTTCAGGCTGAAAGTTTTACTTATACAGATTTGTCTAACCTTTTCTTTTTCTTCCTGATTCCATTAACTTAACTAACTTAAAGCCATTTAATTTGGGTTAAATAGCTTTCCTTTATAAAGACTTTTTGCTTCAAAGCTTTTAGACACACCTACTATATTTTAGGTTTTTTTTTCTAAATTATTATTTTTCTTTTCTGTCTTGTTTTTTTTTTTATTCAACAGATATGTTATATGTTAGAAATTGGTCTAGTAATACAAGGTTGGTAGTGTAGCTGCCTACAGTCACTGCACTTCTGGCACTTTTGTTGCTTTTGGCAAGGGGGAAACATTTTAAATTTTGATAACAAAAAGTGCTTTACCTTCACTGAATCTGAGAAATTTAAAGAAACTGAAACTTATACTTCTCCTTATAGGAATAACAGTTAACATTTAAAATCTAAATAGATACTATGTACTATAGCTAGTCTGGAGAGGTTGCCTTTTAGTGCACCTGGTTTGGGGAAAACAAACCTTGCAATTGTCAGACACAGAAAGAATGTTAAATAATATATATATTTATATATAATATATAATTTTTGTCTTCTTTATGAACAAAAATGGATAATCCCAGAAAGGGTAAAATCTCTGATTTGCTACATGGCATTCCCAGGACTCATTCTACTGCTGGACTTTGCTTACTACCCAGAAAACTCCACTTCCCAAATCTGAGATTAAATAGAAATTACCATCGGTGGAAGGAAATATTCATTAAAAACCATGACCTTAATACTGTCAGCAGACAATTCTGTGCCAATTATGCTTGTCTTAATTTTGCAGCATGATCTATTCCAGCAGGGCTAAAATATTTAATTTTCCTCTGGACTGATCATTTTCATCTCAGTTTATAGAAAATGCTGTTTTTTCTCTGGACATAAGCAGTAAAAGTATACCTCCCCACTGCCACAGCCTCTGTGCTTTCTTTTGAGCTTGTTAGGGGGACATGAAATACCTTTCCTGGCACCTGCAATGCTCTAAGACTCCCTCTTTAAAGTGAAAGATATATATTAGCAGTAGGAGGACTGGATCAGATAATCACGGGTCCAGAAACCTGGAGCAGTACTTAGGCTTGAAATACCAGAAAACTATTTTTTTCCAGTGCTGTTTCCATAATCTTGTTTCTATATGAAGATGGAAAGAGGCACACAAGAAATTCTTTACAGTAAGGCAGAAGAGTCTCAGGGAGAGAATTGGCTATGTGCATATTTATGAAAGACTTTAATTTTGGCTTGGTTTTATACAATATTGAAAAATTTTATCTGAATAAAGTTAGTCTCTCTTTTCCAAATTGTGGGAAAGTCCCGCAAAATCTATTGCCAGTAACTGGTTGTAAAGTCCTGTCGCTAAATGTTTTCTGTAACATTTATTCAATATATTTTACTGTATGGAAGTAAAGTATGGAAAGTATGCATGGGGGTAAACAAGTGTCCACAGCACATTTTTGTGAACCAGTTTGTTGGAATGGCTAGTGAGATTTTTGCTTTCATTTTTATTTTCCTGTGGAGAAAACAGACTAAAACAGAACAACCACTGGAGGAATCATGGGACTTTGGCTACCTTTCAATTAGACGATATAGTACATTATTTACATGGCTGTAGCTGTCTGCCAGACACCCATCTAACCACTTCTTTACTCTCTTCCCTCAACATGAAGGGGGAGAAAATGATGAAAAAAACTCCTGGGTTGAGATAAAGACAGGGAGATCACCTACCAAGTACCATTATGGGCAAAGCAGACTTGTGGAAACTATCTGTATATGTGCATTTGGTGCAGCTGGCCAAGGGGCCAAGCTGGCCAAAATGGCAGTGGGGAACTGCATCTGGCATGGTATGGCCATGCCACCTGCATCCAATACATGTGTATTGACACTATCAGAGAATTTGGAAGTTTGCTTAAAGAACTGATCAATTTAATCTGCCACTGAACTATGTATGAAAGCATGATGGTGAGATGGACCAACCGAGCAATGGCAAAAGGTCAGTTAATGAGTTACCTATGGGTGTCCTACACTAACGAGTAGGAGACAGGGCAGGCATAGAAGATGGGGGAGATACAAAGGAATGACCAGGCTGGCTGGTTGCATGCAGCTATGAAAAAATTGAATTATGCCATTTAAGTGAAATCATGGCTATTTCTCATGCTGTTCCTTTAGACATCACTTCATATGATTTCTTTCAGTGGCTCAACTGGCTTAAATATCTACTTCAAACTTTCTGTAACTCCATACCTGCAGTCTGAAGTTTCCACCAGTGCAACGTGGCCACTAAATCAGACCTTATTTTCTCCAGATGTTGAGCATCTGTCATTCTTAATTAAATGAACAGCAGTTGAGAGTGTGGAAAAGCATGTGCTTTTAAAGGTGACTTGCAGTGGGACGGAAAACTGGAATTTTGCCTTTTCTCCTTCTTCAAGATATGAAAGAAAGACTAGAAAACTTTCTCCTTTTGAATCTGAGCTTGTTTTATTTAAGTGATGTCCTTAGTAATATCGAGAATATAAAATCAGGCATTTCCTGGTTTTTCTAGGGAACCTTCGGAGGCTTCATCTCTACGTTTTATTTATTTGCACTGAGGTATGGCTGAGCAGGGATCAGTGCTGCACTGTGCATATGTGATTTGTACAGCATCTGGCACAATCTTTATTTGCTCTTAAAAGCTCTGTGGTTTTAAATTTTAAACAAAAGAATGTTTTCTCACAAGGTTTTTTAGGTAGAGCTGTTGAATCAATGTGTTTGGTTTAAGAAGGGGGGGAACAAAATTCCTTTGCTATTTCATCAGTGTGGGCAGAAAATGTTTTGGCTTTGCCTCAAGTGATGTTGGTTAACCTGGGAAACATTCATGTATCATTGTTTATGATTAAAATATGTTTTGTATAAATGTTTTTAGAATTGTGAACATAATAGACTTTGAAATATTTGGTATACGTTAGTGAACTTTCTCTATAGAATGTGCTAGTCATCAATGGAAAAGATACTTTCTTTTTCTTTAACTTCAATAAAACTAAATATTTTGGATAATATGTTTAGATAGGTTAAAATGTTTCAATTAACCAGTTTCCATTACTTTTTTGATTTTTGCTGCCATAACAAGATTGATTCTTCTCCTGGTTTTATCTTCCTAGGAGAAAAAAACAAGCCAGAGCACCACCACCAAACTATTTAAAAGAAATGTGAATTGCAACTCTAAATTCTAGAAAAAAACAGATAAAATACAGGCCCAAAACAAAATATAGGAATTCAAAAAATAATACTTAAATACTTTATAAGGATCAAAGAGCAAATAAAGCTCAATTTTCTTTTTTTTTTTTTCATTTGTATGGCAGAAATCTGTCCTTCAGAGATTTGTTTTCCCTTTCATTCTCTTGGTGCTTCTGGCTACTCTGAAAGCCCTAATTGTGCGGCAACAAGCTATCTCTTTCAGCTGAGTCAGAGGCACCTATAAAATCTGAGCTGTTCGAATCAGATGGGGAAAATGTAAACAGGCTCAACCATGCATGAAAGCCTTTTCACAGTACGCAAATATAGAGTATAATTTGAGAGCTCTAGAAGTGCAAAACCTTGTATCTCTTGCATGGTAAGATCAGGGTTAATAGAAGAGGAGCTGAAGCAGAAAGCTAGCTTCACCAGAAACGAGGAGCAGAGCATGAAGGTTTTTTCACTGAACAAGGATTAATCAAGCATCTATGACAGTTTAAAAAGACACTACATGCAAGGAAGTGTTAGTATCTTTTCATCTGTAAGGAAAAGATGATCCACAAAAATCACTAAGGCAACTTCCCTGGCCTTGTGTGCACAGCTGCTGTTGATTTCACAGGAAAACAAAAGCATGGAAGAAAAGCCAGAACCAACTTTTATAGATAAATATATGGGGTGATGTTTTCCTTTCTCTCAGGTTTAAGGATCTAGTGCTCGGGTATACTAGATTATTTTGTACTACATGGTATTTGTAGCAGTAGCCAAAAACTTTAAAAGTGATTAGTGCAGCATAGTGTTCATCTCGCAATGTTTGCCTTTATCTAAGGAAGCCTTTGCTGAACTGAATTATTTCACCCTTCTTCTTCCTTTGGCTATGGACCACATGTAATTGTAATGAGAGCTAATCCTGGGGGCTGTACTATTAGAATGGTGCAGTGAAGTTCTAAATCACAACTTTTTTTTGTATGCATCTAATATGCTTCCTACTTATACTGTCAATCCTGATACTTCATTCCTGTAAGCATATGTTCTGTAATTTCTTTTTAATCAGCATTTGAGCTGCAAACAATCTGCCTAAATTGTCAGGGGTTCTTTAGATATTGTGAGAGGATATAAAGACCTCTTTAAACTTCTCCTTGATTTGTTTTGGATGCTTTTATCTTATAGATGTAGGACAAATGCCTTTTTTGTTAAAAAAGCTCAGTCTCAATTTTTGTATAACCTGTGTTTAAAGAACACTACAGCTTTTCATATATCTTTTAGCTTTGAAAAACAGAGAAGCAGGAAAGCTTCTACTGTGGCATTCAATTGAGTTAGTTGTAACTAAACCTCAGAGTAACCATGGGGTTTAAAATTTTGTGTGTGATCTACATAAAACGCCAGTAAACTCTGCAGAATCTTCTTCACACTGAGAAAACAACAACAACAAAAGCTCTATTAAAAAGAAAAATAAAATGCAGTATGAGTTGATAACTACAGCTTTTTTTCATTTTCAAGGGGAAAAGTAAATATGAATCGGGAAATTGGTTCTTCCAAAATGTCTTATTTGTATAAAAGGGAGCAATATTAGAGAGTCTTAAGGGTAACTTGTTTCCCATTCACACAGATGTGGAGCAGCTATTTCAAGGTGCAGCACAGTTAAACACACTGATCATTGGAGAAATGCACAGATTTTGAAAAGAACTATAAGAATTAAAACCTCCTTTGGCATTCAACAGCGCACAGAAAAGCCCAACTCTGGAGGCACTGAGAGAAAAAACAAGGCACAAGTCCTAGGAGGCCGGGAGAACAAGGGACAGATGTTACGTGAGGCTGGGAGTGAGTACTGTAGGACTGCAATTCCCTGCCTGCACGCTCTTCTGGTGAGCTGTCTGTTCCCAGGTCGTAATGAAGAACGTACCCTTGCATTGTTGGAAGTAGCAAGCTTTTTCCATTTTTATCCATGTTTATTTTTAACAAATTAATTCAATAGATCTCACAAATTGGTATGCTTTTTAATTTCCCCAGAGTTAAGGGGTTTGCATAAGGCAGTGTTGTAGACAAAGACTTACTTTTTGAGACCCAGGCAAGCTTAGGGGTCCCTGTCTGCTAGAAGGGATGTGAGAACTGGTGCTATCAGCTGTCAGAATGTAGGGGACAAATATGCCCTGTCAGTTGTTCCCTGGTGTCCTTGGAAAGGAGGCCTGCAGTAATGGGAGATCCTCTTGCTTCAGGAGCCACATATTTTTGTGCAGCTGGTCTACATAAACAGGAACACTTAAAAATAATGGTGGTAGCTTGAGGATTCCTCCAGCTCTGGTACCTTTTGACATATTACTGAAATTATAAGGGTGATCATTGTTTAACGATGTCTGATCCTCTTCTACACTCAGGTCTTCTTGAGCAGAGGTCATTGAAAGTTAGCCTCCTTTTTTCCAGAAAACCCTAAATTTTTTTCATTCACAGAACTCAAATTCCTTCTTCTTCCCCCACTGAGCACAGTGTGACATGGTATGGAATATCCCTTTGGTCAGTTGGGGTCAGGTGTCCCAGCTGTGTCACCTCCCATGTTTTTGTGTCCTTCCAGCCAATACTTGCTGGAGGTGTGGTAATGTGAGGAGCAGAAAAGGTCTTGATTGTTTAGCAATAACCAAAACCATCAGTATTTTACCAACAATGTTTTCATCCCAAATCTAAAACATAGCACTAACCAGCTGCTAGCAAGAAAGTCAGCTTCATCCCAGCCAAAACTATGACAGAATGTTTCATCCCAAATCTCTGACTAGAAATTGGTTGACCCTGTGGAATATGGAGCTTTCTCAAACTTGTACAACAGGTTTGAGAATATCTGGGCATGAGCTGCGTCCTACAAAGACTCCGCATGAATTTTGCCTCAGGATTATCTATTAACATTGCATTCTCAGACTGATCATGTAATGTTTCTTGAAAACACTTCTTTTTTTCACAGTTTTCTAAACCAAAGGGGGGCTTATACAAAAAGCCTTTAATCACCAACTATCTCTATACACTTTAAAGAAACCTGTAATAGTCAGTTTGAAACCGTATTATGCAATGTTGTACAATTCAGTGCTGGACACACTTATGAAATTTTAATCTAAGACCAATATTGACTTAAATAAGCAGACTTCACGCTGATATATTTTTAAAGTACTTTTTATTGCAGCTTTTGTTGTAATACTTAAAAGACAGGGTGAGAAATTAATTTGATTTTGGATGAAATATCATATGAATATATCTTCTGTATGGAGGAATAAACAATTAAATCTGAAGAATAAGCAATTGAACTACTCTACCTAGATAGATGTACTCAGCTGATATCACTAAAAGTCATGCTAAATATTGGAGAAACAGTACAGTTTCATGTCAAACAATGGTTGCACAAGCAGTCTATTAACTGCCTCTAGGAATGCATTAAAGTTTTTCAGTTTAACCTGCAGAACCTTCATACCATGCCAGAAACATTTAATTCCACTTCTCTAACCTTATTATTAAAAAAGCAAATGAATAAGAACACAGAGCATTTTATTCTGATTTTATTTCCTCTTATTTGTGTATCTATATAACTTTATCCACTTTGGGAGGTATTTTCATGAGCCTATGCTGAAACATGTAGAAAATTAGGAGTAATTTTTATACATTCTTAGGATGATAGCTTTGGGTATAACAGGGGAAATCCTTGTCCTTTAGCTTTCTGATTAAGAACACAGGTGAATTCCACTCTTCTTGATGGCAGAATCCAAGGCCAAGGGTAAAGAAGTAAAATCATACAAGTGAAACTGATCTGTCTTGCTTGCAGTAGCAATATAGTGGTACCTAACTTTTTTTTTTCATAAGAACAGTTTCTTTTTGACCAGGGTGAATTTAAAACTTTTTCAGTTTCCTGTTCCTTAAAATTAATTGAGGGGTAGCTCCTAGCTAGCTCCACTAACTCCTTAAGGAATTTTTGCCTTGAGAAAATGTGCAAAAGACAAGTCTTGAAATTTTAAACTTGAGCAGCTGAAAAAAATCAGGGTGTATTGACTTGTGGCAGATGCTTCCCCAGCACTGTTCTCACAGCAAACTCCTGTTCCTACATCATCTTGTAAGCGCAGATTTACCCTTCTTGCCCATCTATCCCTCCCCTGGGTGCTGGATTCCATGGAAATAACAAAATGAGGCTTCATTAGCATTTCTGCAAGAGCCTTTGATCAAATGTCTCATTTAGGGGGAAGAAAGGAAGAGTAGAAGAAGGCCACATGGTTTATCGCTCCTTGTTACTGCTGGCTGTTCTCTCCAGCCTTCCTGTTTCCGATGCTGACATGTCAAAAATCTCTAGAGATATCAGTGCTTTTTAAAATTAATACACAGATTCACTTTTCATGTGTGCCTTGGTTCTTCAGAAAGGAACAAACTCCCCACTTCCATATCTATATAATTCTTGCTGGATGCAGTATGGATGTGGCTCTCCTTACCGGAAAGTCTAAATGATTGATAAATGTTTGAACCTGTCATTCAAACATCTACCCACCTATTATATGTGTGTGCAAATGTGCACATGAACTCGTGTAGAGAGATCAGTTCCTTCAAAGGCAATCGTAACCTCGCCCACCATCTCCATCTCTACTGCAGCTCAGGGGGGTTAGCGATAGCGGTCCACCTAAAAGGAATAAGTACAATTTTTCTTACTTATGAGGTGAAATCTTCACTTTGATCTAAATCCTTTCTTACTGGCAATGGGCCAGAGTGATTAAACGGAGCTAAGAAAGCCCCAGTTTCTGCCACCGGAGGTTGATAGCAACAGACCCTGTACAACCATCCTACAAAACCACCACCAGAGGATTTGTTTGCAAACAGTTGTTAGGAGTGGAGTGTGGAGGGCAGTGAACCCTATCAAGCTGCACTGCGGAGGCTCCAGGCACTGCTTTTGCCACAGACCCAAGCTGGATCATCACCACAGCCTACGCAGTGCTAGAGGCTGTTCTGGGTTCTTGGGAGAGCTGGGAACAAGGTTGGCTGACAGCCATATTTGCGTGCTTTTGGTCTGCCAGCACCACGGGTTAAAGCAATGCAGTCCAGACTAAAGAAGAAGGCTTCTGCTTCCAAAGAGAGCTGTTGTGGCAAAATGTTGGAAAAGAAAACCAAACTGGAATAGTTGTTAGCCTTCTTTTCTCCACCTCACCGTTTTTTCTCACTTTTCTGCAACGTCCACAATCAATGCCTTCTGAAGTAACTTTGAATGGCTTACCACCCACCCCTCTGTTTCCCCTGTTTTCCTCTCCAAGGATATTTGTATGTCTTATCATAGACATGCTATGCATGTTTAAAAAAATCTGCCAAATATTGTGTCCAGCATTGCAAACAGACACTTTCCCTTCCTTATTTACCTTGTCCAATTTTTGCAACAGTAACTAGTGTCTTCCAGCACTGCTTTAGATCTTATTTCTACTCTTGCCTCTCCAATTGAAAAAGCCATCTGCTCTTTGTTCTAGCCTGACAAGTCAGTTTTTGTATGCAGACCAACCTGGCTGGAGTTTTTCAGCCTGACTCTAGCTATCTGAGCATAAAAGAGACAAGGCTCATATATTCTTACAATTCCCTCTCTGCTCATATAAAATATAAATTACAGACACGACGGATTAACGTTATCCTGTTACATCAATGGGGGACGTAAAAAGTTCCTGCCACTGTACACGACTTGTGTGTTTGTCGCTTTCTCCAACTCAGCAGCTCTCTTTTCCATTTCGATAGTCTCTGCCCTGCAGAGCATATAGTTCGCTCTGCCACTATGGTCCTTAGTTACTACCATAACAATCTCCAAGTTTATTAATAGCCTGCAGCACTTTCAGTCTGGAGGAAGCGGGTGATCTTAGATCTTAGAAATTACTGCAGACCAGGCAGCTCTTGCCTCTACAGGAAAATTCCCCTGGTGGGGTAAGAAGAGGCAAGAAGCAGGAGAGATGCCCCACACTCAAAATCTGGGATGCACCCACGGGTGAGTGCCTCTCCTATGAAATCCTCTTTGGAGTCCCCTGTAATTTCACACTTCACCAGTTCATAGGTCATAAAGTGAGAGCTGCAGACATCCTGGCAAAGTCTGGGGGGGTCTTTCAAAAGGAAAGGTATAAGAAAAGCTTCTCAGTTGAATGTGGAAGATAAAACTGGCCCTACCAGAGTGATACAGAATCATAGAATGATACAGGGTTGGAAGGGACCTCTGGAGATCATCTAGTCCAGCCCCCTGACTGTACAGATAGTACAACATTAAAGGTTGGACCATATGATCCCTGAGGTCCCTACCGACCTGAGATTCTATAAATCTATGATTCTATGGATAAAAAACTACAGTGCAATGGCTTTTTGCATATGTGTAAGTGAAAAACTGAAGATGTACAAATGCACACCAGTCTATTATATATGCTAAATGAAGTAAATAGTATGTATAAATACATCAATACCCATTTGGATTTAAATTTGCAAAAATAATTTGTATTATTATCATGAAGTAATGTCTCCAAAAATGCTCCTTTTCCCCCTTCATTTGCAAATGTAAACACTCAGAAAATGTGTTCTGCTGAACGTTTGGATACTATTTGAGAACAATAAAATTGTAGCTAAGGAAAATAAGAGGGTCATGGTCTTGGCTTTTTAACATCATAACACTGCAAATTGTGAATTTTTTTCTCAGAGGATTCAGGCTTTCTCAAAGCAGAACAGCTCCCCTTGTGCTGCTTTTCTCTTCTCAAGTTATGCTTAAAAATGACCCATAAACTGAGTGAGACTGGGTGAACATTTTTTTCTTCCACAGCCCTGTGAATTTTTAATGCCTGGCATTAAGGTGAAAATCATCATTTCTCTCTGTCTGCTGGGCGATGGGCCATCAATTAAATTCTCTTTTGTCCATATGTAAAATAGCTAATGGTTGCAGCTTCTTTCCATAATAGAGCCATTAGTGGTAATCTGCCCCTCTCTGCCAACCGATTTACTCAGATGGGTATAGATGAATTGGCAGTAATGTGCCATATAAACCTGGCTCTGTAGATGTCCTGAAAGCAGCAAAGGTCTCTCAATATGATAGTTTTGCTCCATTGTATTGCTGTTTGATATGTAACATAATTATATACTGGTGTGGCTGTGTTTGAATCTGCAAATGGTTTTGGATGCCAGGATTTCAGTTTACGCAAGTCTGATTCATGGTCTGACATAATGCATAGATAAAATGCCTTCAATTTGGTAATGTGCATCTGATTCACATTGATTATACGCAGCGCTGGTATTCAAAGCCCTAAATTATCTTTGCTGTTTGCTAGCTTACAAATACAGCAGATAACTTAGGGAGTTTGAAACCCTTTGCAAGCATGCCCATTTGACTGCTGCAGAATTAATATTTGACATCGTATATAAAACTTGCCTTTTCTAAAGAACTCTAGCTTTTTTGGTGAGGGGTGGAGGGCGCAGGGAGGGACATTGTGTTCCCTGGTAATGGTAAAGCAAGCAGGGAAAGGGGAGTACAGACGTCTCCTGAAGTGATGGATGTTTCAGTCATGCGCTTACCCTCACCAGTGTGCTGTGACTGAATAATCAGCAAGATAAACCATCATTTTATTTGTATTTGCTGTTTGATAAGTTTAATAACCTAAGTAACTTATTCAGTAAAAAACCGGCAATGATCCAAGGGAATGTGTTTTTGTTTTTTATTTTCCCAGGGTTGAAGGGCATTAATGTATATCCAGCTGTTACCAGATTTGTCATTGTTTTGAGCATATAGGAAAACTACAGCAGTATGGAAAAACTCTGTAATGCTTGGGAAAGCTGTAGAGAGGATTTATAAGTGAAGATGCCAAAAGAGGAGATACATTTCTTGCACTACTTAAATATTCAGTGATTAAAAAATGGTCTGACAAGAGAGCACATCTGTCCTGAAAGTAATTCACCTAATGGCCAGTGTTTACTTTAGGTTAAATGTAAAATATTTGCAATTGTGCCTCTTTTCAATAATGGGAGGGAGGGAGGAGGGAGGGAGGAAGGAAAACTCAGAGAGAGGAGATACTGGGAGAGGTGTTTAAAAAATTATTGCCAGTAGTCCCACTCTACTCTAATTTAAGTTTGAAGTGGAATCCCGAAGAG
Organism: Jacana jacana; assembly: GCA_013400555.1. NCBI lineage: Eukaryota > Metazoa > Chordata > Aves > Charadriiformes > Jacanidae > Jacana > Jacana jacana. The sequence goes on from VZTM01002079.1 coordinate 149,911, forward strand.
TTAAAACCAAAACACAGATCAATACTGAATGCTCTTGAAACTTCTACCATCCTGTATGTTTGTGTGCACACATTTAAGTTTATGTATGTATGTATACATTGTAATTAATGTATCTGTGTCCAGTAAACACACACACACTTTTTTGCTCTCTTTTTGCTTTTCTTGACTGGCTCGCTCTCTGCAGAATGTTTCCAATTTGGGTCATTTCTGTCCTCCTGCCAGTTTTCCAGTCCAGTGTGATCCAAATTAAATAACCTTCTATTGTGCCATTCCTGATGAATGTCAGATTAATCTTAGCAGAATGTAGGACTGTGCCTGACAAGATGATTACTGCAATATTTAAACAACCCTTAGGGCCTTAATTCGCTAACAATTTATGGTCCACCCTATACGTGAGTGCTGTGTCTGTCTCCTGAACGCCCAGGTGCACTCTGCTGCGAAGTGTATGGTAAAGTGGTATTTGGTGACATGTGCTCGGTCCCTTTGCTACACAACAGAGTGCTTTAGGCAGGGTGTGAGGAGGCCTTTGAAAGTGCACCCACCCACCCCTGAAATCAAAAAGGAATCTCATCCCAGAGAAAAATAGAAAAACCCCGACAGCATTCAGCAGGGTCCAGGTAAGGAATATCTTCTTTTGCTTGCATTTAAGCAGAGGAGCCGTGATCGTCACTGTGGTGACTGTCCCCACCAGTAGTGAGGAGCAAGCGAGGAGCACAGCCCCTGACCGCTGCCAGAGCCAGCTGTGAGCTCGGGCACTGAAGAAGCTGGGGCCAGCCAAGGAAAACCCTTGCTGGAAAGCCCAGTCCACAGTGCAGACACCAGACGAGGAGGCCAGAATAGAATCTGAGAAGTTTAGAAGGAATTTAAGAATGAAGCCAACATTTAATGAGGCTTGGGAAGAAAGTTCCCCTAAGGGCCTGTTATTGAATAGCTGCTGGCTGTAGGCTTTTTTCATTCTCTTTTAGAGCAGCTGGTACTGGCCATTGCTGGAGACAGAAAAGCTGACAGGGTCAGAGATGGCAATGGCTGTCTTTAAGGCTTATTCTAATTTGAGCTAATAGAGTACAGATTCTTAGCAAAGGACGCATCATGATGAGGGTGCATTTACAGTGTTCGAGTGAGAGAAGTGCCCCACTTTCCCTCACATTTGTGTCCAGCCTGTCCCAGGATACAGGGTTATGTTTCAGTTGCACAGTGTGCCTTTTCCTGTCTTATGTCTGTAGTGTCATAAAGCAACTGGTAGTGTTTAGTGGCTGTCTGCACCAGTAGCTCCGTCTTGAGGGACTGAAATTGATGTAATTTATCATGGCAGGTGAATATGCAAGCTGTGCCTCTTGCCCCATCGCACAATGTAGCAGAAGAAGCAATAGACGAGTCAGAAATAGCTCTCTCGTTTCTTTTTTTCCCCTCCCTGCTTTCTGAAACGGCAACATCCTATGTCTGCATGGCTGGGATAGCTAGGTACAGTAGCTCCTCTTAATGGAGCTGCGTACCACCGCACGCTGTCAGAAGCTGTTGCGCTTTATTACTGAGCCGTTCACAGGGCATCTCTTTTGCCAGAAGTGGTAATGAAAAGTGCATTTTTGTTTGTGACAATTTTTCCCAAAAGAAAGAATTTCTTTGCCTGTCTTTATACCTTGTCTTGGTGCTTTAGTGCTGCCACTTAACACTGAAGGACCCTTATATCTTTTCTTTAATAGGCACATCCCAAGCAAGACTGAGCAAATGGATGGGGCTGTCATTGCCTGTATCAGTATGTTTTTGCCCTCCACGCATACTGCTCCCTAATTATATGGTATCACTTCTGGTTTGATAAATTCATTAAAAACTCAGAGCTGCAGACCTTTCAATTACGTGTGCCAGTTCTTTCAGAAATTTAGGATGAAGATTACCAAGTTGCCCTGACTGCAGTGAGCATCTTGAGTTTCAGTTCCACCTCAGCTGTGTTACTTTATATTTCCACAGATTTGTTTTCATTAATCTTTTTCTTGCTTGTACCTCCACTTTCAGCCTCAATTCAGTAGTCCATGACAGAAATACAGGAAATGTGGGTGTTCAGTCCTACCCACAGGGGGTATCCAAGGGAGCCATAATCCTACCCTCTCTATGAAAGATCCCTCAATTGCAATTGCCAAACATGCTGCTGCTACTATTTGGAGGAGGGAGAAGCAAGTCGTGGGGGGGCAGAGATAGAAAGTGATGTAGTTTTGTCTGAGCAGGGACCTGTTTCAACCATTTCTAGAATTTGTCCCAATTAGCCAGGCTCCTCACAGGTGCTGGCCCTACACAGTCCCCAGGGCGGCTGGTGGGAACCGCAGCTGTTCAGCACCTTTGCAGGCCAGGCTGCTTATGTCTGGGACTAATCAGAAATGCTTCAACCATGAAAAGGTTTGTGACTTTGAGAATATTTTACATATCCCTGTTAAGAAACATCAAAATAACCCTAATCCCTTTGCAAACGTTAAGTCTTAACACAAGCTTTTACTTGGCACAGTATCCGTGGGCAGGCATACACACATGTTAACAGGGCTAATGAGCAGAACAGTCAATAAAATAAAATAAAATAAAATAAAATAAAATAAAATAAAATAAAATAAAATAAAATAAAATAAAATTCTCTTGCTCCCAACAGTGCAGTCTTTTCACAGTTGCACTATATTTTTCTTCTGTGGAATTCAAAGTTTTGTTTTAAATTCTGCACATCACAGCCATACTAAATATCCCCTCAGACAAGACACAAAGCTGCTGAGTAAGACCCCTGCAAATCAGGGATGCTTTTTCATAAGACCAACATGCATAATTTATATCTGCATACAATTAGCCTGTTTACATTTATACATCTTCTGTTTCCTTTTATGTGAAATATTCCACAGGATACTCGGTAATGCATTCAAAATAACCTGTTTCTATTTTTTTTAAGGCTGCAGGACTAAACAATTTATAAAACCTCACACCTAATAAATACTTTATATGAATACAAAAGTGTTTTCTTACTAGGTAGCAATAGCTTTACATTAAAAATAGTCCTGCTTTTTCCCAGTTTTGAAGCTCTCTCAAGCAGTAGTCTATAAATCCTTGACACATTTTAAAAACGTGTTTAAATCGTGGTTTTTGTGAATGCATTCAGTGTCATAGTCATAATCATCTCTACAGAACGAATACAGCAGACCAAAGTCCTTCTGTCACTATTGAGCTGGAGGGTCACTCCTTTAAGACTACAAGGGGTTTGGACTTGCTTCACCAGGCTTATTGCAGTTTCCTTTTACCCTTCTCTGCCTGGCCACCTTGTGGTGTCTCTTGGCCCAAATGAGGTGGTGAGGCTGCATGTACATAACAGATGATAATGAAGGGGCTTGTGTGATCACCAGAAAAGCAACTAGCCCACAGGAAAACCTGGTGAGTGCAGTGGTAGGGCATGTTCACACTGCACAGCAGGTGAGAAGATGGGGAGGACTCACACTGGGACTGTTTTCACTGCCCACTAGACAGCAACTGGAGTTGAGTGAGGAAGAAAAGCACTGTTTGGGGCAGGGGAAGATAGTCTGAACAGGAGGTGGAAGGGAGAAGGAGACCTTAGGGAAGGAGAAGTGTCTGAGAGAGAATGAGCAGGGACAGAGGCTGGGACAGAGGCTTGGGAAAGGAGATTAAGATTTTGAAAAGGAAACATTTTCTTGCTGAAGGGAAAGAAATCCTATTGTTCCCTGAAAAGACCATGTGCCTTTTATAAGAATAATATTTATCAGTGGAGAGATAGAAATTAAATTGCTTTGTAAACAACTCATTACTAACTCTGAGCTTACATACTTACAATGGAGGAATTCACTGCTACTGGAAAACACCTACAGAGGTGCAGCAGAGATGCTCTTCTTCACAAGCATGTCAAGCTCAGAGCAATGGAGTTTTGGGTTCCCACCACCACCCAGCCATGTACCCCTCTGCAACTTCTGCCATGCAATGAAGGACTAGGTCACTAGTGGTTTAAATATCAGCTACTGACCTTTGGATGTGGGTGCCCAGGGACAGACTGGCATTGCCTTCCTCAGCACACCCTCACACTTACTCCTGGAGCATTTGTTCTTTGGAGCAGATTTCCTTTTCGCATTTCACCCCTAACCTACCCTGTCTTATTTTTTTTATGATATCCCCTGAGACCATAGTAGCTATTTTTTGCCTGTGAGCCAGTAGTGAGAACGGTGAAGAATTTGGTATGGGATGATCCAAGAGTGGGGGAATTACTGGTATTACTTTGCACTCACATGGCACCAACTCTCCAAAGAGCTGTTATTGTAACATAAAACACAGCTGGAACATTAGCCATTGATCCTTATGAGTTTTTCCTTCAATCAATATTTCTTTATAGGGAACTTCACTTAGGATGCAATAAAGAGGTACTTCATAACTGCAATGTGCCACAGGATACAAGGGTTCATTTTAGATCCTCTGGGTCCTGCTGGTATTGAAAAGGGACCGCAGTGCTACAACAGGCCAGAAGATGATACATTTGGAGACCAGTCTCTGCAGTCCATGATGCTGTTGGCGAGAACTAGGACCTCTCAGACGGCTCCCCAGGGCACAGCCCTTGAGTCTGCCAGTGGATGCAGCTCTTGACCTCTCCTGTGCCTTAGTTTCCAGGAAATTATTTCTCCATTACAGAAATGGAGAGAGGAATGGGATTCCTCATGGCTGAGGAATGGGATGACTAAATCCTGACCAGGACAAGTCCAAATTCTCAAAATTCTTGTAAAGCCTGAAGGATTGAAAATATAAATGAAAGAAACATCAAAAAAATCATTTACACAGAAACGAGTTGCCTGGCATAACAAGACAACTAAAGTATTCATCCCAGAAGTGCATTTTTATAAATGAGTTCTGAGCCAAGGAAGAGCTCAGAGCCACCTCACAAGTCAATAAGGGAAGAGTGTTCAGGCAGGAATTAGTGTTCATACAACCAGGCAGGGGGGTTGTCCCATGCAACTCAGAAACAGAAGGAGCTTTTGCATTCTCTTTGAGGCTAGAATGCACCAAACAGCTTTTGTTATAATGGAAAAACTTGTCTGTCAGACACTGAAATAGATCAAGATAAGTTCATATGCTTACAGTTCTATGGTTAATGCTAAATGGAGACTTACTGGTAAAATAAATGGAGGAAAAAATGAAAGGATAAATAAGAACCGGGGACAAAGTAATCTTTGGTCTGATTGTACCACTTGCCATCATTTTGCAAACATGCCAGTTTTTATTTAACTTTTGTTTTTCGGATGGTGTTCCTATCCTATCTGCTCTTCACTGTGAAACAACAGCCAACTAATGTTGCTGGAACTGAGCTGAACTTCAGTTGCATGGTGCTTCCCAAAGCTCCTGGTCAGTATGTGAGCATCATTACTCTAACATTTATAATTTTTTGCAAACCAAAGACCAACAGGCATCATCCTGTTTCAGGTAGCCCAGAGATTTAGTTAAGTCTCAACAACATACAACAAATGGTTGGAGGGAGAGAGAGATAGATTGGAGAGGTCAAAGCCAAAAGCAGAATGTGATAGTTACAGATCACTTTGTTATTTTAAGATTAACAGATACTGGCAATTATCCTCGATGCTTTTACAGAGACACCCTGCAAAGCAGGAGGGGTTGTGCACAGGACTAAATCTCTCTACGTTGGCTCGTTTCCAGTTACCATGTGAGGGTAGGGCTATGGTAACCTTTGTTTGCTTCCTCTGACTTTCTGAATCTCCCTTCAGTTTGACTCCCAGCACACGGCAGAAGAAAATGTGCTGCCTGTCCCCCCCTCTCCCAGCTCTGCCCCTCTCCCCGCTTCAGTCCTGGAGGCTTTAGTGCTGAGGAAGTATGGTCTGGGTGGATCCTATTGTGGATGGAGATGGGTATCCTCACAGACTAAGATCACTGCACTTGAAATACTGAGAAGAACTGCAGATCTCACTCTGCTTTTGTGAAGAAATAGATATCAGCTGTCCTGTTACAATGGTTATGAAGAAACTCATAAAAAAAACCTTGTGAGTTTTTGAGTAGACACTTGTGAATTAAAGGATTGCTGGCCTTTAAGTAGCAGGGTTCATCCACCACATTTTCATCTGTTCTCTCTCTAGCTGTTCCTCCCTTAGTTTAGACGCCCTGTGAGAGAGAGACAAAAAATTGAGACAAGCAGGAATGGTGGTTGACTCGCTATATCAGAAGGAGGTCAATACTAACATATTTCTGAGTCACCGAACTGTGTGATGAAAGTGTTGGTAATTTCAAAGAGGCGTCAAAGAGCATGCACAAACCATATGCAATTGTACATACATATACAGGTGTATACAAGACTTATACACAGATATATAGTAAACACACACTCACTCACATAAACAAATACTGCAGTGATGTCCAATGAAAGAATAGGTATTTTCTCAGGCAATTCCAGATGAAAGGGTTGCGTGGTTGATCTACTGTGTTGACTGTGAAGAGAAAAGAAGATGGAAGCGTAGGCAGAGGTAGGAGGTAGGCAGAGAGTGTTAGAGGGTTCAGGATTATATCTTTTGGTGCAAAAATGTTTTGGCAGAGCACATAGGTGTAAAAATACGAAGGCAGAAAGAGGGAGAATTCAATTTCTTCCATTTTGAGCCTTTATTTTACTAAAGAGGTGAAAAGTTCTTAAAACGTTGAAGAGGAAGGTTTATGGATTGTTTGAGCTGTTAAAAAACTCACTTTAGTTCACACAAGCATTGCTGATTTTCTCACTTTGTCTTGATATGTTATGCATGGAGTTATCACACCAGGGATATTTCACAATGTTTCTTATACCCCTGAAAGGTCAGGGGATCAGTTGCTAGCAAAGTTCTGCTACAAATGCTGGTCAGATGTACAGGACTCAGTGCTAGATAAGGTATGCCTGAGCATTTTTAACTTTGGAATTTACTGAATAGTTCAGGGAAACTGCAATGTATTTTTTACTGAGCACATTGAAACAGGACAAACAAATCATGTTTGAAATGAAGGTGCTTCTCGTATCTATCCAGCATGTTATGGAGCACCAGGTGGAACTATTAGGAAAACCATGCCTGACGAGTAATTTCAGAATAAAGGCTTTGTGACACTGTCAAAGGATAAAGGTCTGCTGATCTCTTTGAACAAATCCATTCCTCATGCCCTAAAACTCAACAATGAAAAGTCAGCTATTTGCACAAAGAAAACTGGATCTCCTTTAAGATATGTTGTAAGTCTGCCACGTACAAGCTACATGAATGGTAATCATCAGTAATTGTAAAATATGGGGTTACTCACAGAACAGCAAAAAGAAAGATTCTAAGAAAGCACATATATATTTTGGAACAAAAAAAAAAAAGTCAGCGTAAAAGAGTGAAATGAGTCAATGAGTGAAAAATGGTCAAACAAATTTCTGTTTCCAGCCTTAATAAACCACTCTCACAATCCCTGCCCTTTCCTGATTTGTAAAATAGTTTAGCAGCTCAGCATGAGTGCTCTGTCAGAAATTGAATCTATCATAGAACTGAGATACCATCATTTAGGGTTATTTGTTGTTCCTGGTCTGCTCCATACTTTGTCAGAGAAGATTTAGTGTAGTAACAAGCAACCAAGTAAGGGGGCATGAAAGAAATTTCTTCAGTTCTATCATTTGGTATTACTGCTGGAGCTCCAGGAAAGACATTTGTGCTGTCTGACACTCATACCTGTGAATCTGAACGAGTCCTACAGTTCTGCTGCTATGATCCACAGTCTTTTGGGGCACTATTAACTCTGTGTTACCCTGGTGCTAAGTTTCCTCCATAAATGGTCTCCACTGAGAACACATTAGTGTTTCTGACATAGGAAAGGCACCTGTGACAGAGTTTTCCCAGAGCCCTGAGTGTGTTGAAGAGGCAAAAGATAGCCTACTTATGTAACTCTACCTGCATTGCTGCTGAGGGAGGAGTCCCATTCCCATGTAGAAGCGTTTTTGTAGTTTGCTCCATATTGACCTAATTTAAAATGCTTTCTGACATGCTTATCCACTGCAACAGACCAGTTTAAGGAAAAGAATGAGTGCCTGAGAGTTGGCTAGAGGGATAGAGATGGTGCAAACATGACTTGCTGGCCATGGGTAGGCTGAGAAGCCCATTGTTCTGATTTATTGTCTAAGTCACTGTCTAGGTATGCATCTGCTGCCCCCTCTGAGCACTCTCCCGGGGTGGTGGAGAAGTAAAGAAAGAGTTATTGACTTCTCAGCCACAAGAGATCAAAGAGTCTACTAACACTGTGGTGTATGATGCCTCTCAAGTGACTCCTGAAACTTAAGATGCAGTCCTGTTAATGCCATGAGGTGTCTGTTTTGCACACAGATAGGGTGTGAAGGCCTTGATTTTCAGCCAGCCTGCACAGTGCTGGCTTGGTTCACAGGTTACGCGGAGGCTGAACAGGGAGGTGATCTGAAAGAGGCTGAAACAATTCTGTGATAACAACAGTGAGAGACTGAATTTACTCAGGGTAGGACTGAGCATCTTTACACCCTGCCAGGTGGTTATATAGAGGGCTTACAAACAAGCCTTTATTCCTTTATATAATTACTAGTCTTAACTATAACCAATAACAAACCTACTTGGAGGAAACATTTGTTGGTATATTATGTGTGATTTTGTTTTAATATATGTCCTTTACTCTTCAGATACTGTTCTATTAACTGATCTCACTGCTGGCATTTGGTGAAGTTTATCTGTATAGATTAGGACAAGGTGAAGGAGGATGGGATTTTCTGGTACATTTGAGAGTTGCCTAGGTAGTCTGAAATATGCATATGTTACAATGTATATCAATACAGTCATGCAAAACAGGGAGGCTGGGCAATGTAAAAACCATGACAGGAAGTGTTTTGACTTAATAGCTGGTTAAAACCCATGATTTTGTACTGAAACAACTTTCTGAAGAAAACCAGGATTTAGACTGCTAAACCGCTGGTGCTTTTGTAAATAAGAATCTGGGCATTTTATTATGTGCTTTAGTTCAAACCCACCTTTAATTAGCTCTAAATAATGACATAGTTTAGAAAAAAAAGTCCTGAGTAAGGTGAAAAACCTGTTTTTTAGGATGAGATCACCACTAGATGTACATTTTGTTGCTGTGCCATTAAAGCAATTATGATCCAATGCAGGTGGCAGCCTTGTGTGTGTGGGGTCAGACTGTCATATTTGTATGCTGATCTGCCCTTTATGGGTTGTTTGTTCCTCCAGTCACTGCTGCCCTGATCTAGCACTCATCACCCACAGTCGTGTCAGTTCCTTCTGTCTCCTTTTACACTTTAAGGTGAGCCCCTTGTCCAGGAACAAAGGATAACAGGTAGATATAGAGTTCTTATGTGGAAAACCCATCACTTTGCAATATTAGCTGATGCTCTTGATCTTAACAAATCTCTTAAGGCTTACGGGAGTAAAGAATGGGTGTCTGCTGACAGTTTCATTCAGATGCTATACTGATTTTTTTCAACACGTTGGAAGAGTGACTGGAAGGACAAATTGCATGATGAGGATTCAGATTATATGATCTCTGGTTTTGGCTTTACCACAAATATAGTCCAGCCTCATACCTGAGAATGTGTCAGCTTCATGTTACTAATGCATAAGTGGGGAAAATGCATAACTTAGTGGGTGGTTTAATACTGTTTGAAATCCAGTGGGGGTTTTCTGATGATCAGTGCTTGAGCAGTGACTCTCATGTTTTTCCTACAGACCTACTGATCCTGCTACTGGCTTGGGGAAGAGTGCCTGGAGAGCTGCCCGGCAGAAAAGGACCTGGGGGTTTTGGTCAACAGCCAGTTGAACATAAGCCAGCAGTGTGCCCAAGAGGCCAAGAAGGCCAACAGCATCCTGGCCTGTATCAGAATCAGCTTGGTGCGTAGGACTGGAGAGGTGATCATCCCCATCTACTTGGCATGGGTGAGGCCCTATCTCAAGTACTCTGTGCAGTTTTGGGCCCCTTACCATAAAAATGTCAGTGAAGTGCTGGAGTGGGTCCAGAGAAGGGCAACAAAGCTGGTGAGGGGTCTGGAAAGTAAGCATTATGAGGAGAGGCTAAGGGAGCTGGGGTTATTCAGCCTGGAGAAGTGGAGATTGAGGGGAGACCTTCTTGCTCTCTACAACTACCTGAAAGGAGATTGTAGAGAGGCAGGAGTTGGTCTCTTCTCCCAAGTCACAGGTGACAGAACAAGTGGAGATGGCCTCAAGTTGCACCAGGGGAGGTTCAGATTGGATGTTAGGAAATTTTTTTACATTCTAGGCTTTAAGGCCAGGTGGAAAGCCTTATTGTCATTGCATGTCATACTCCTGGATTGCAGTGATGACGGAACTTCACTCTGAAAAATATTCCATTTAGAAAAGGCATGATTCAAACCCAACAGACAAATTCTTTTTATTAGATAGTAAGTAGCAATATGGAAAGAATTAGTGAAAAAATCCTACACACAGTTTAATTTTGGTTTTGTTTGTTTGGTTGTTTTAATTTTTTGTTTTCTTAACAATGGGTCGTTTCTGTCTAGCAGAATTAATTCCTTATGGCCAGTAGGCTGATTCACACAAGCCAGTGTAGCCCAGTGTAGGGTTTTTTTTTAAACAGTCTTTAGTTATGTCATTGAATTTGCAGTCCTTGATTTTCAAATAAAATCCTTGAGAAGGAAGTGTCTGTATTTAGAATTAGCAGAATACATATCAGTGTCCTCATTTAAACTGCATATCAAAACAAGGATATGAATTCAGTCAGTGTGATCTTCATCTGAGACATCAGTTTACAAACTGGTTAATTATGTGTCTTAAATACATAATTACAGCAAGGGTAAAGCCTGCCTGTATGTCACATAACTGGGTATTCTATCACCACAACTGAAAGAATTCTCCAATTGTTTGGGAAAGGTATTTTCCCTCCTTTTCATTTTAAAGATCAAATAGAGCATACTCTCCATTTGTTTGTCAGGATCAGAAAGCTAAGTTAAGAAGACTTTTAGAGAGAGGTGCTATTTGCTACCTTGCTGTTAAAATCATGTCTGTAACCACAATATTTTCAACATTGTTATGCTAGGCAGGAAGCACAAGATTACTAGTTATCGTCTCGGATTTCACTGTTTCCTGTTCGTGTCTTATCTGGCCTAAAATTTCTGTAGATAAATGCAGTTTCCAAGTTAAACACAGATGTGGTGTGGTGCAATTCTGGCAGGTGCTATTGTGTTTGTGCTATAGGAGGTGTTACCTGATCTTGCTTGTCTTTAAAGCTGAGAAGACAAGGGGGTTGATTCTGCTTTCCCTTGAACACGCACAGCGATGTGAAAATCTCCATCAGCAGGTACCTCACAGAGGTGAAACAGGCCCACCATAAAGATTTTGTTTTCCTGACTTTCCTGGACTCTCACAAACACCTGCCCTTTGCTCCCTGAGAATTATGTTTTCCTTTGCAATTTTTGAACGTGCATTACAGCAGTTTGTGGAGATGCCGATACAAAAAGAATAAAGGTTAAGGGTGTTCTAACAGGTAGGGGAAGAGAAATAGGCAATATAACGTGGAGATTAAGAGAAAGAGTGTTGCAAGAAAAGATGTAAAGATGCATGCAAATAGGAGAATTAAATAGGAAAAATTATGATAGTAGACCATGATTGAAAATGGTTAGCATGAAAGCACAAGGCAGGCAAAAAGGGACTAAGACAATACTTATTGAAATTTCATTCATCAGAGGAACAAGAGAAACAGGCACCTAATTTTCATGAGCATCCTAAAGTTCAGCAGGCATAAAAATCATACAGTTAAATTACAGAATACCAACACTCTAAATCATGCATATATACATACAAACAAGATGTTTAAAAAAAGAAATGTAATCTTATTTTAAACAGCTTATGGTGCACCCCAGAACTAATTTAACTATTTTGTCTGTAATACCCTGGCATGGTTCCTGTAAAAATGGGAGCAATTTAAGATTCATCAAGTTGGTTAGCAATTTAACTGGAAAAAAATAATTAAAAATCTACCTGATATATTCAAATAATGGTAAATGGTTTTACTTAAACTCACAAATCACCAAACTCAGGCATGACTAAAGTGGTGCTACATAACCCCCTCCACTCTGTTGAAGGATTACAGCAGCTATCCGGTGTTTGCAACCTCTATTCACACTTAAAGCCAGCAGATTAAAGACAGGATTTTGAGAATTGAGTAATATGTGAGAAGTTTGTGAGAAGCATGATAAAAGCAGCCATTGTGATAAAATTGTTCTAATTGAATAGTTATGTTTATAGTTGTGTGTTGGATAGTGCCCAGGAGCTGAAAATATTTTGAAAAGCCTTTTAACTTCTTGACTGTAATTTTTAACTTTGAGTGATATGTCTGTATGAAAATTGCTCAGAAACTAGTGATAATACTGAAGTTTAAAAACATAATTTTTGTTTTAACTTCTTCATTATAGCCAACATGATTCTCCTGGTTATCAGAACACATTGATTTGTGAGAAACTAGATGCCTGCCTAATAAAAAATGCTATAAAATCTGGAAAGCATTAATAAAAAAGATTATGAGATGTCTGCTTCTAATAGAAAAGAAACAAAGTCTACATTCTTTTTATTCTCTGTCATGGACAAATATGTTTAAGGAATTTTGAATTTTTTCCTGTTTTGATTTAATCATAATATTCCTTACGGAAATATTAATATCTACCATAAAAATCTATCACATTTAGGCATATCTATCACATTTAGGCATATCTATCTTACTGAGGTAGGATGAGTTGAAGAAGTTATGGCTTTGGGGTAACAAATATTACAGAACTTTGGCATAGAGTTAAGCTTTATTTCTCAATATGTGTAGCTGTGAACTTGAGTGCCAATAGATTCAGCGGGATTTGATGGAGACTAATGATGCATTCGGATTTCAGACAGCGTGTGCTTTGGTGAACTGTGGGATATGGTATTGCTTTATTACTTTTTCAGGTGAATGCTATTTTTGAAGCCGTTATCTCAAGTAGGCACTGAATCAGCTTTTAGAATAGCTGATTCATGACTCTGCACCCTCCAAAGCCCAGCAAAGTCCTCTCATAACAACTGATTTCTTCAGTTTCTAATTTTGCTTTATATCAGATCTGCTCCTGAGACAGTCAGGAAGACAAATAGAGATAAAGCAATCTGGCAGCCTACAGACAGAAGAGTTACATTACTTAGTTCTTTGTTATTAATGGTTTTGTTGATAACAGTTAATACAGATCTGCACAAATGCAATCAGTAGTGCACAAAAATTAAAATAAACACACTTTCTACATCTAATTGAAATGTTTTTCTATGGCTGAGATCCTTCTGTTCAATGCTTTTTTCCTCCAAACTACTAGTATTGCCTTGGCGGCTTGACAAGTCCATGTTGGCATTACCGAAACGTTCTCACAGATTTCCTGTTCCTTGACTCTCCCACCATAAGAAAACATACAAGAGGACTCACGTTAAAAGGCTTCATAAACCCAAGCTCAAGAGCTATAAGCAAAATAAATTAGTCCCACACATCTTGCAATGGCATAAATGTCATACTTTCCACTATGCTGGTCAATCCATTAATTCAGAAGTACTGCTGAGTTCTGAGTATTTCCAAAACTTTTGATTTAAGCCATTAGAAAACTTTGGTTTGAGATCACAAGGTGGTAGGTCAGTCAAAAAAAGAGTTGACAATTCCCACCTTGACAGGCAAACTCAGGCTGGCCACAAGATTTCAAATGCTGTAAGACCAGGGCTAGTATGCTGTGACTGAAAGATGAAAAATAATAGCACATCAGAGGAGTAATCCCACCTGAGAAATGGAAGTTAAAGTGCCCTGTATGTTTGTGCTAAAGGGAACAATTGTTCCTATATGTTTATATATATATGTTTGTGATACTGTACCACTTTCTTATCTGTTTATGGTACTAATCGTTATGTTAATTTAAGACTAAACATATGAAATTTCCTAACCTTAGATTTTATGCTTTCAGAGTAAAACATTTAAAACATTGTGATTAAAATATTTTGGGAATTTATTTTTCACTTGGACCTTTTTTATATAATATTTAGATGAATCCCACTGTGGATTATGTCAGACCTGTCATATTCTATCATGTCAGCCATCAAAAAGATAAATGGAACAAAGGATGGAAACAAAGAGGTAGGTTACTGAGCAGGAGACAAATCAGGATGTATATATAGTGAGAGATAGAGAGGATGACATGAAAGGATGAGCACAGAACTGACAGTACAGTATGGAGCAGAGGAATAAAAAAAGCAATATAATGAATAGGGAAGATAACTCTATACAACAGTGAAAATTTCCATTAATCCAACTCCAGTAAGCAGTCTAAAAAAACTTTAAGAACTGTAACACGCTTAAAGATAGTTTTAGGGTATCAGTACAATTTTGTTTGGCCTTTTTTCTTTTTTTATTTCCTTCTTTATCAGAAATCCTGGAGACAGGTTTTCCTGGGTCATACACTATACAAAAGTTATGTTAAGGGGACATTAATACATTGTTGGTGTTTATACCATCCTTACTTTTAACATTGCAGTGACCCAACTCATTGTTCGTTATAGTGCCTTTGAGTGCTTTTTACCACCCAAAAAATTTGCCTCATACAATCATAGAAACGCAAGGTTGGAAAGGACCTACAAGATCATCTAGTCCAACCATTCTCCTATCACAAATCCTACCCACTAAGCTACTATATCATATCTTGTAGCACTTCATCCAGACATCTCTTGAACACCAACAGGGACGGTGACTCTACCACCTCTCTGGGCAGGCCATTCCAGTGCCTGACCACTCCTTGGGGAGAAAAAGTTTTTCCTGACATCTCATCTAAATCTCCCCTGGCACAACTTGTGGCCATTCCCTCGAGTCCTATCATTAGTCATTTGCGAGAAGAGGCCAACCCCCTCCTCTTCACAGCCTCCCTTCAGGAAGTTGTAGAGTGCAATAAGGTCTCCCCTGAGCCTCCTCTTCTAAACAATCCCAGCTCCCTCAGCCACTCCTCACAGGACTTGTTCTCCAGACTCCTCACCAGTTTTGTTGCCCTTCTCTGGACACGTTCCAGGGTCTCGATGTCTTTCTTGTAGTGAGGGGCCCAAATCTGAACACAGTACTTGAGGTGCAGCCTCACCAGAGCTGAGTACAGGGGGATGATCACTTCCCTGCTCCTGCTGGCTACACTATTCCTGATGCAGGCTAGGATGCCATTGGCCTTCTTGGTCACCTGGGCACACTGTTGGCTTGTGTTCAGCCAAGCATTGACCAGCACTCCCAGAACCTTTAGTTTTTCACAGTCTTCTAGCCACTCTGCCCCAAGCCTATAGCATTGCATGGGGTTACTCTGGCCATCTGCAATTAGATCTTGTCCCATTCATTTTGTCCTTCCAGAACTGTTAATCAAGAACTATTGTGTTAGCAAATACAAAGGGAATGATAACATAAAGCAGCATCGTTGTGTTAAGATATCACATGGCAGTACAAGTGAGTTTCTTGTGACTGTGGAGAACTGAGGCTTGCAGTGTTACAGCAGATTACTTGTTCCACTGAATGGGCACTGAATGGTGATGAGGTACCCGTCACCCTGATACCTAAGCCCCTGTGAAAACCATGCTGCCTGCAGTGAGCTCTTATTTCTGCTATTTCTTAAACAGATGTTCTCAAATATCTCGGTTGCTTGGATGATATGTTAAAAGAAAGAAGATTTTATGGATTGTCTTTTCCTTTCTTTGCTATGTAACATCCCAGTGGTATTTACAGCAGTTGATTATATGGAAACATAACGTTAAGGAAGAGCATTTGATTTTTTTTTCCTCTGTCATCTAATGTAATTTAACTGTGAGAAAGAGAAAAAAACAGACTTGTGTGATTTGCCACTGTCTTGATGACAAGCAGCATGTATCATTGTGTTCCACAAGAATAAATTTGGGAACCACCCTCTAGGATCAAGTGCTATAAAGTGAAATACGTTGTCTGTGGCTGTTCTTGGACATGAAGCTCCATGAGGAATTTAGATCTTTGTTTCAGAAGTGAAGATGGTGGCAGAGCTCTAGTGAATACTGATTCCTGCTCTCCTAGAGGTGAATGTCCGACACACAGATCTATAATCACAAGCGTTTTGTATCACTGCCTGTCAGCTGTCACAGATCTTGATCTTACAGTATGTAAACTTTCTCCAAAGATGTTTTTTAAACATAATCCATAAATTTTAGTGTTTGCTTTAGAAAGGCAAGTCTACAAGATTTTTGCAAGGCAGAGGCATGTTTTTTACTCACTGGGCAGCTAGAAGGATGAACTTCAGCAAGGCTGTTGGAGAAGGTTGTCATAACAGAAGTCTTCTTCATGTGACACTGCAAGGAATCCACCTCTGCAGAAAGGTGAAAAAAGAAATACACTGGAAAGCAGCATGGAAACAATTCCCAGGGTGTGGCAAGTGTGTGGAAGGAAAACCAAGATAGGAAGAGAAATGAAAAACAGAAACATAGGCACAGCTCTTTATCGGAGATAAGTTTCTGCCTCCCACGTGGGAATAAATATTATTTTCATACTTAATGGAAGTTCAAAATTCCTTCAAGTTTCCTTTTTCAGTTGAGGGACAATTTCAATTAACGTCATGTTTTTTTAACTCTCACATGAATTTCCCCGATAGCTGGCATCTAGATATTGAAAGGAATGATGCCACTTACAAATCCTTTGGGGAGAGTTTCAGTCATTTATCCCTCATTGATGTCATCTGTGTACAAAGCAACACTTGTAGGTTAAGGGAGTCAATAATTGACCCTAGGCTAATGATAAATATATATTTTTGCTGTGAGGTCACAAAGGACCCCAGGGAAGCTATCAGACAGGTAAGGTGTCTGATTGTCCTGTCTTAGCATCTAAAAGCATTAAATGGTGTCATCTTTTCACCAGAAATGATGTTTTTCATAACCCTACTTTGTAAGTTGTCTTTAAGAGAAAAACTGAAAGAATCTGCAGATATAAACATAGTTTAGAATATGGAAACATCAACTGATAAAATCCTAGAAGCTGAAAATGTGACGTAGATCACAGCCTGGGTTTTTCTTTGCAGTAGCACAACATGAAGTCAAAGTTCCACTCCTGCTATTGAATTTCCTGTCTTTTGTCATTTTTTGTCATGACATTAACATTGATAAGCATTCAGCAGTGGCAAAGGTGTGTGTGAAAATGATCGGATAAATACAGTATTATTTTGCATACAATTAAAATAATAACAGAAAACACGCACAAGCTACTGCTATGCTTGACTTGTTTGACTTTCATCGGTTGAGCTAGATTCTGTACGTAGTTTCAAGTGTTAACATGAAGTGGAGATGAGGGAAATGTGTTAATTCTTGAAACCATTGCCCTTCTGAAGAGTGACAAGGTGGAATTTTCTAGGATACTTGAAATTTCAGTCCACTAGTATGATTATAGCATGTTGCAATGCAAAGTGGAATTTCCTAGTTAAGAATGTATCTCAGGTTCCTAAGCCCCAGGCCAGTGAAAGCTGAGTGTACTGTGAAGGTGAAAGTGTTCAGTCTCCAAAGCAAGAGAGCCATCCACATCAATTTGCAGCAGGCTAAGTGGCATCAGCTGTGGGAGGCAAGCTTACAAAGTCTGGTTTAGAGAACTCTACTGTAGAAGTTACACAGCACAGAATGAAGGAGTCTGCATAAACAAATTAGAGACTTATAGCTAAAATGCTCCAACACCACTGAGTCAATAGAAGCAAAGTGCTGCAGGGAGGAAGATGATGTAGGAGAAGTAACGTCTCCTTTATAGCATTACATGGTGTTGACTCCATTGAGGAAGGAACTCGATGGTTTTACATTCTGTAGCAGCTGGGATTTACATCAGACCATGCATTAGGGAAATGTATGAAGTAAGCTTTACTTGTATGCAAAACTTTGAGATTTTACATTTGCAAGTACATGTTCAAATATATAACTCTGTGTGAATCTGTATCCCACTCTTCCCCCTGAGACTTACTGAGGAGTGAGCACGAAATCTGGGAAAAAAAAGGGCTTCAGTCAAAGCAGACAAAATTCTCCTGGTACCATCACTACAATGGTACTGATTAAGCACATTGATTCAGTGGAAAGTTAAAAAGGGGCCCAGGCTGCCTCTTAAGTTTTATGGCCTCTGATGGTTCTCTAAAAGCACATAGACTATGAATTTCATTATTATAGTGGTATCTGAATCTGAGAGCAGCCAAGTTTTCTGATTTCAGGTTTCACTTTCCTCTTCTGAGACAAGCAATGCAAAAAATTGGCTGGCAGGAGATAATTAGGTAACATTTATGGAAAAGTGCTTGAAATTGTGATAATACTGCATTTTCAAAGAACTTTAGAACCTTCAGATAAAACCTGTTTGTATTAATCTCATCTTATTTTCTTTCAAAATAGGGTTAATTGTAGAGACAAGTTCTGAAAGCAGAAATTGCAACCTAATACTTTAATTTATTGAATGTAAGGTGTGAATTTAAGTTTCTTTAAAAAGGTGTACAGAAGTGCAATCTGTATGGAATCGAAAAGGCAAATGTATGGCAAATGTTGATATTAGCTATACACAGACCCAGATCCAGAGAAATCCATATGGGGGAGAACCTAGTGTCCAGGTAGTGACCTAGAACCAAGTTTTATTGCCAACATTATAGACAATTCTGAACTTCCAGGAAGATTTTCCTTCAGCTCCAAACTGAAATGCTTCTTCTATTCTTAAAATTTTCTAATATAAGTTGTACACTTCTAACAGTTTCATACTGCATACAAAGAGCAAGCATTGTAGAAAATATATTTTCCCTTATAAGGAGAGCAAATAGTAACAGAGATGCACCATGGAATGATACCTGCTGTTCTCATCACAAATATCTGCTACTGTGGCAAAAAAAAAAAAAAGAAAAAAGCTATATTGACATAATTTAATATATTGTGTATATCCAAACACACAGCTTTAACTCACGAATAGCTTTCAATGAATATATGCTCTTTTTTTTTTTTCATCTATAGAACTGAAATATCATACACATATTTGAAAAGTAAACTTACTGTTACAGGAAGAAAACATAGTGACAGAAACTATCAACAGGAAACCTTGATCAGTGTCCTTTGTTCTCATTAGTATCCTCAGATGCTTCTTTACTAAAATGGCTCTCTGAGATGCTGAACACCTGAAAGTCAGCTGGGTTCATAACTTCAGGTTCCCACCCTTGAATTTTTTTATTTAAAAGTTCAAGTTTTCAGGCTATAGTTTTCAAGAACTTTGATTTAATGGGAAGCTAGACATCATAAAATAAAATCATAGAACCATTCAGGTTGGAAAAGACCCTTGGGATCATCGAGTGCAACCATCAGCCCTACTCTACAAAGTCCTCCCCTACACCATATCCCTCAACATCACATCTCAATGACTCTTAAACACAGTCAGGGATGATGACTCAACCACCTCCCTGGGCAGCCTTATCCAATGTCTGACCACTCTTTCTGGGAAGAATTCTTTCCTAATGTCTAGACTAAACCTACCCTGCTGCAGCTTGCAGCAGTTCCCTCTCATTCTATCGCTAGTTGCCCTTGAGAAGAGACCAGAACCAAACTCTCTACAACATCCTTTCAAGTAGTTCTAGATGATGATGAGGTCTCCCCTCAGCCTCCGCTTCCTCAAACTAAACAGTCCCAGTCCCTTCAATCACTCCTCATAAGATTTATGCTCCAGGGCCTTCACCAGCTTCATTATCCTCCTCTGCACTCGCTCCAGCACCTTGGGATCTCTTTTGTGTTGAGGTGCCCAGAACTGGACACAGCTCTCAAGGTGTGGCCTCACCAGTGCTGAATACAGTAGTACAACCACCTCCCTACTTTTGCTGATCACATTATTTCTAATACAAGCCAAGATGGCTTCTTGGCCACCTGGGCACACTGATGGCTCATATTCAGCTGCTTGTCAACCAGAACCCTTAGGTCTTTTTCTGCCAGGCAGCTCTCCAGCCACACTTCCCCAGTCCTGTAACAATGGATGGGGTTGTTGTGGCCCAAGAGCAGGACCTGGTACTTGGCTTTGTTGAAGCTCATACCATTAACATTGGCCCATTGATCCAATCTATCCAAGTCCCTGTGTAGAGTATCCCTGCCCTCATGCAGATCAACACTCCCAACCAACATGGTGTCATCTGCAAACTTATTGGTGGTGCACTCTGTATCATTGTTGAGATCATCAATAAAGACATTAAATAGAAATGGTCACAATACTGAGCCTTGAGGAATACCACTTGTGACCGGCCGCCAGCTGGATTTAACTCTGTTGAGCACTTCTATAGACGTATCTATCCAGGAGTCTGTTTAAGTTGTTTTATCCTCCTGTGAGCTTTATTTATTTATTTGTTTATTTGAGGTGCATGTCATTCTTTAAAAAGAAAGAAATAATAGAGAAAAAAGTAGTGGTGGTCCCATAAGCCTTGCACTCTAAAACATGAGCAATAGCCTATACTGTGGCTGAAGGATACCCTGGAAATGAGTTGGGAAGGGAAAGACAATAATGGCAATGGCAAATATGATAATACTATAAAATTACTGTTGACACCTACTTTTGAAGCAGAAACAAATCTGATGCTTGAATCAAATTTAAAAAGGTGACTATTGTGCAAATCAACACTTGCTCCTGATGATGTGTGCTAGAGTTGGAGCATAATATTACTTTCACCCAACATCCTTCTTCCATTGTCATGGTGCAAATTGTTCTACAGTGGGATGAAAACCAGGAGAGTTTAAACAGGGATGGATGTAATTCCTGTTGTAATTTTCTATTAATTACTGCAAGTGTTCAGAAGGCTCTTCTTCCAAAACTGTACTTCAGTTTTGACTAAAAATTTTAACCTATTTCATCACCCATTAAGTTTTGTTAATGGAGCAAATATGGCACAGAAATCAGGGAGCAATTCATCCCCCCAGGCATTACTGACGTGATGGCTTGGCATGGTTTTACATCTGTTATGAGTACTTCAAATAAACATCAGACTTCTTTACTTTTCATTTTACCTTTTCCTTTTCTGAAGTTTGACATGAACATGTCTAACTGCGATGTTATGAAATACTTCTAGGTCCAGTAACACATGAAAAGCTTTGATCAAATGCCTCTCTGTTCATACAAAGACCTCTTCTTTTTGTTCCATGATTTGAGGGGATTGAAAGGCTGCCATGATAGTAGGACAGTCTGTTCCAATATGGAAGAGTAGATGCTTTAAAGAACAATTTTGGGTTGTGGAGCACAGCATTATGCTGTCCCTCTGGGAGAATTTCTCTGTGGTGGTATGGAACTAGAGTCACAAGCTTTGTGCTTCACAAACTATACCAAGAATCTCAGACAAAAATCGCTTAATTAGGAGGGCTGTCTGAGAGATATACTAGACAATAATATTGCCACTAGAGCTAGCTAGGAATTTTGTGACAAAATGTCTTTTCATCATACAAAAATGATTCATCAAACCTAAAACTTTCAGTGGAAACTTTCTCTTTCATCCAACCTTTTGCAGAAAGATTTTGCAGGCTCAGGGTATAAATAATGACAAAAGTCAGAAAGCTGCTCAACGCTGCCATGACAAGGGAGGCTTGTAAAAAACATTTGGCCTAGTTCAGGCTAGAGACTCAGCTCTTGACTTTCCAAATGTTCCCCATGTATATTGATTTTCCAAATATCACCTGCAAATAATCCCCCTTATTTTTCTCCAGAGGGTCACTTTCTCCTTCACGGTAGCTGTTCTGTTTTGTGCCAGTTAGAATACTGTGAAGCAGGGACCTGAGCCATGGTCTTCCACACTCCTGGTGAATTCTCCTAAACTGCAATCTACAGCGTTTTCACCCTGTGATGGAGCACTGTGATGCCCAACTGCGATGCCCAGCTGCTTGAAAGGGAGCAACTCTGGGAAGGAGGCTGAGCAATAAGGGCTTCCATTGGCACTGAAGGGGTACAGCAGAATGAAGAGCTCTCAAACCCAGGTGAACCCATTGGCTTCCTTGTCATCTTCTTTCCTGCTCCTGCTGAAGCAATTGGGGTGAGAATTTCCTGCCCTCTGTTATTCTTCATCATATGCTTCTATTTTTCAATAGCTGGTTAACATGCTTTCCTCCTGAGCTCACCACAAGGTGTACCCTCCATGAAGCCTGGGTGTATTGTGTTACCATTCCTGCAAGGAAATGCTTGAGGTTACAAACAACATGTTGCTGTCTGGGCCAGATTGAAAGTACTTCTTTCTAAAAGCTGCTTTATTCCCTTTCGTGAGGATGTTGTGAGAGGAAGAAATATGCATGTGAGCTCCTGGGACAGCTCCTGGGACAGCTGTTGCCAGCATCAACATTGGGAAGATTGGGCAAATAAATTCTAGATTAGGTGTATTTTAATTCAAGCATTCAAGCATTGGCTTCACTGTTCTTGCAGCAATCTTTTCATCACAAACCTTTCTTTTTTCATTTCTTTCTGTTAGCTCCTGAAAAACCTATTTTCTCTCTTAATGTACTAATATTACTTCTCTCTTTGGAAAATCTTTTCCCCTTTGTCCAGATCACTGCTGCTTTGTTCTGTTCTATGAGGGTCTCATGAATACAGAAAAAAAAAAAAGATTTTACAAAGTCTTTTCAAAAGTGGTTGAATTTTGTGGATTGTGTTAATCTTAATATGTTTTCAACTGAACATTGCTTGCCCTTACAGTCTCTGCTGTCCTTCGGTCTCTTTGGAGAATTGAACTGTAACACAAAATTTCTCAATCACAATAATTTGGGGGTAAGGAGATGGAAAGCATATCTGATACTGAACTTTGCCTTTCCTGAAGGTCAGATAGATTTGGCTACATCCATGTCTAACTAGACATTTTATTGTGAGCAAGACCTTTTTGCCACTGGTTATTTTATAATTTCTCCACATGGCTGGACCACGTAACACAACAGGCAAAATATATAATTCGAGGACAGATCATATTATTTATTCATAGGAAGCAACATGAACAGTTTTGCCAGTGAGCACAAGTAGCAAAACCTGTATTAATAAGAAATAAGGCATTACAGAAACTAGTACAACTTCCACTCCCCGCAAGTTCTTCCTATAATTTGAGTCCAGTTATTGATCATAAAAAGTTCTTTAAGTAAGAAACTTGTTGAGGGAAGGAAAGCACAATGTCAGAAATAGGCAGTCAGGATTATTATTAGCCTGTTCCCACAAAATCATAGTATCATATTAAAATAATAAAATTAGTATATTTGATTTTTTTAAAAAATATTTGCCTCTGATTTACTATATTAGGATTTGTGCACAAAGCATTTTGTGTCACAGTAAGGACAAGACATTTTTTAAAAGGAGAAAAAAAACAGATTTCCACATAATACCTTCAACTCAGGAGATGAGATCTAGGAAAACCAACAGATAGCACAAAGCTCTCAATAAAAATTGGAAGAATTGACAACACGGCCTCCAAATTATAATTTTTTTCACTGCAGGTTTCTATCCTGATAGAAGAACATCCAGAGTTCAGATCCAGCATACAGAACAGTCCCTCTTGAATGCATGAGTTCTTTCCTAACTAGGACAAGAAAAGTATTTACTGTCACTTCCATTTGCACTGCAGCAAAATATGACACCTTAATTCATTGCGAGGATGGCACAAAAGAGTCTCATGATGTCTGTATTTGGTATACAACAGTAACTTTTGCTTAAGAAAAACAATTGCTATTTGGAATAAGTTCAGTGGCTCCACAGACTTTTCACAGTCTAACTGTCAGAGAAAGATTCATGCAGAGGCCATTAAAATTTAATATTTCAAAAGTGAACTCTACTGTATGCTTGGCAGGTATTTTTACCTTCCAAAACTATTTTTATTGTTTCTCAAAGACTAAATAATATATACTCAATGGGAGAAATTTTTGCTTACCACTGAGTGGGTCCAGAATAGCTCTGTTTTCTTGAACTGTATCACTTCAGCATAAGGGAAAGAAGCATTAGGTCCTGTATTTCTTTCACTTCATTGTGTTTCTGTACATGTACATGTTTTTTTCACAACTTTCCCAATGTTAGTTAATAAAGTATATGTTTTTTTTTTTTCAGTTCAGGCAATTTTGTTTCTCTTTCTCTTGTAGGTATTTCATAGAATACTCTCTAAACACGTATTTACCAGTCTCCATAATATATCTAGATATAGAATATACTTCTAGGTATAGAGGTATTTTATTGTCTTCCTAATGTTTGTTGATAAAGTAAGTATTTCTCAGTTATTGCAATACCGTATCTCTTTATATATATAAAGGAGATATTTCACACTTGCATGGTTAGGAGTATTCTTCCATTTGTCTGCAATATTGCATTACAGTGTATTTGGAAGTTCCAAAATTGATTTTTCAGCCTATAATGTGTTTTTTACAGAACTTTCTTAGTCTTAATATTGATTTCACTGTATCTTTTTGTCTAAAGTTTTTTTGTACTTCACAATTTTCTTTAATATTAACTTTGGGTATAAAGGGAAATGTTACATCTTGCTCTTTGATGCTACTTGGACTATCTGAGTCTCCTCTCCTAGTAATGCTAACTTGAGTCTTGATTTAAAAGGCAGGAGTTCCTCTGACTGTCAAGAAAACCAGAACCTACATTAAAAAAATCTACCCATCAAGTTCTCTGTGGTAAATCTAGGAGCTGGCATTCTCCCTGTCCCCCACTCCCTCCCGTCCCCCAGCCCTCGCCCCCCAGCTCATCCTCCTACATTTCAGTTTTCATGTCTATTCTTCCTTACCTCCCAGTTTTCTGTTTTTCACTTATTCACTACCTACTTCATTATCCTTTAGCTCCTTTTCCACATGTTGTCCTTCTCTTTTTTCCCATGGCACCTTACCCAATTACACTATTCCCTGCTTCTCTTCTAGCCTGCTTTTCTGCTCTATTTCCCCATTTTGTGCCACAGTCACATTTTAGGAATGCAGAAACAAAAGTTAATCTTTTTTACTAGGGGCAATTTAATATTTGCCTGCAATGACTTCAGAGAGGTGGTGACCATATTTGTAGAAAGTATTCTAGCTACAGCTGTATTCAGAGTGGTAGAAGAAAATCTCATTTTGGTAAAAGGGAAAAGCCTTAGAGATTGCTTCAGGAGGTAAGTTTAAAGGAAACAAAGACAGTTGTCACAGCTGTGGCAATCCTGTAAGCATTGGGAACAGAACTCATAATATCCTGCTCTGCAAAATGTGCTTTCTCTCCTACTCTCAGTTTCTGTAGGCAGTGAGGTAAAATGGGAAAAAGAAATCACCTGTGAGGGGAGAAAAGCATGTATGAACCACAGACAGAGATGAAAGCTGTGCTTTTCATTTAAGATATTTCTCTGGTGCTTTATTCTTTTTTAATTATTTTTTTTTAATCTCACATTATGTTTCAGTAAAAGTAATAAATACTGAATCATTTTCCATATAAGGAAAATGTTCCAAAATACTAAAAACAGGCTCTATTTTTAGAGTGTTGCTTTCCACAGCAGTATTTACCTTTTTCCTCTCTGTTATGATATGCTGTAATGAATGTAGAGGGAAGGACATGACAAAGAAAGCTGGAAAATTCCAAGTATTTGGAGTTGCAAATGAGGGTTATGGAACTACAATGCAATGGGCCTAGAATTATCAAAATTATTTTTTCTAATTCTATATTGGGCCTTAATATATGTTCATTTACATCTCACAGAAATCTGTGAGCACATTGCTGTGTATTTCTTATGGTAGTTCACAGTTAATTACATAGGTATATCTGGATTCTCTTTTGCAGTTCACTAAGAGTCTGAAATAGATGCAAGTGATGGGTGGACTGGAAAACTACAGGGTCCCCAACCCTGGAGGTGTTTGAGGCCAGGCTGGATGGGGCTTTCAGCAACCTGATCTAATGGGAGGTGTTCCTGCCCACAGCAAGGGTATTGGAACTTGATGATATTTAAGGTCCCTTCCAGTTCTAACCATTGTATGATTCTATGATTTTTCCCACTGTGTTATATAAACCCATTGCCCAAAACTTACTATGAGGATTCATTCCAAAGCCTGAGGGTATGTGAACTCCACATTTATAAGGTGTATGTCATACAGTACAGCACTGAATTTTAATTGATCAGTGTAAGTTTTAAATACAGCCATTGGGAATAGTAATTAATTTAGAATATATATTTGAACCCAGTTTTGCAAAGACCAAAGCACCTACTTAATTTTTTCTAAGTCACTGTTCTAGGTTTAGGAGTTCAGAGAAATTACCTGCAGCCTACACACGCATTTTTGCTAGATCATGGTCTCCATTAATATTTTGCCACAATCACTTTAAAGTAGTTTTTCTAGCTTGTAGAAGTACCTGAGATACTACTTAGCGTACAGGACAGGTAGGAAAATAAACTAAAATTGTTTAACTATGGTTGTCAATACATTTTAATGAATATTTCTTTGGGGGCGATAAAGAAAGATTATTTCCTAACCTCTGATTATGATTACAAGAAAAGATTTTAGCTAGAAGTTAACAAATAATAAAAAATAATATCTTTCCCAGTAGCTTTAGCATGACACAGAGCAGTGCAACTATAACTGATTCTACACACAGTGGAGAATAAAAATTACATGGAATATGTATGGACAGGTGAAATAGGTACCAACAAACTTAAGTCTTGACTTGCAATGTGCAAAAAAATGTAAGCGTGTCAATACAATTATTAATTATAATGTAGAATTTTAGTCTGGAGTTACCTTGTGATGATGCTGTATGGAGGAAAGGTATCAGTATGACAGGTTATTTCATCCTTTCTGATATAGCATTCTTGCAGCAGAAGATCCTATTTTATACCAGGAAATTAGAATAGGAGGTATCATTATTAACAGTTTAATTGAGCAAAAAGAGTTTAAAGTACTGAAGGATTTTTTGGACAAAATTCCAGCAAGGCTTTTAAAAAGGACTGAAAAAACCTTGAATATAGATAGAGTGCAGTCTTCATGTTCTGAAGGCTTTCTAGCCCACATGGACACAATGGACTACACACAAAAGTTGATTTTGACCTGCATACGTCCATATATGTGTGTATACACTCGACAACATAACGAAAATCCAGAAAACAGAGATAGAGGTGCCTCTGGAAAAGGGTGTGGCTTCTGTTCAACAGGATTTGTGGAAAAACTAATAAATAATATATTAAAGAAAAGCTGGGACTTAGGCAAAAATAATTTTAATTTATAATTCTATCTTCACAATGGGACACATTCATCATAACTGTATTGTAAGTAGCTGAAGTAATTCAAGGTTATTTTTTGCCTAATCCCTTGACTGAGAGCAGGAACTTCTGAGGGATTTAAAGACATTTTGCTGCAAAATGAATGCTTTCCTTAGGTCAAACGTTTGCATGTTTCAATTGTTCCTCCATGTGGCATCTCTATGTTGTGAGATGAAGATGAAGAGGGAGAGAATACCTAAAACAGGTGTCATTCAACAGTGCACTATTTTAAATGGCATTTAAAATGATATCTGAAAGCATACGCCCACCTTAAAGTGAACTGCGGAGTACTGAAATGCACAGATCCCATAATCTGGGGTGGAAACTGCAGGTGCCTCCTGGGAAGTGCTGTGGGATTGTTAATGGACATAAGTGGGAGGATAGTTTTGCAGCTCATCCTGCACAAAGGGTACCTCTGTCCTTGTCCAAGGCAGCTGGAGAAGTTGACTCTACTGACCGTGGCACTAACAGGATTCACACATGTGCTGTGGGACTGATCTTCCTTGGATTCTGACCAGATGTGATGCCATGTAGCACACCATGCCTGGCAGGACCGTGGCACAAACTGATGCTGCCCGGCTCTATAAATTTCAATGAGGTGCAAAGGCTTTTGAAATCCTTGAGGTGAGCTTTTTATTTCCTGTTGGAGCAGCTAAGTCCTATTTGCTCTAATTCAAGAGTTGAAAAACCGCACACAAATCAAGTCACAAAGATTTCTACCAAGGATTTGTATCCTTCTATAAACTCAAGGAAATGGGAGAAAATAAGGCTTTCCAAGCAGACACCTTAGAAATATGCCAAATTCAGAACAAAATCCAGTGGTTTTTGTAGCTGTTAAATTACTAATATAGAAAAACCTTAGGAAGAAGCTGTGTTTGCATATGAGCATAGGATGGTGTATTCAAATTTATGATGAGATTAACCTTGGTTTGGAATGAAAAGTATTTTTTCCTGTCAACTTAATTCTTTCTTCAGCTTAACACTAGAACCAATAAAGCTGTATTGTAATAATATGTTTGATTGAGATTTTTGCTTTATGCAAAAAAAGCAAAAAAATACAATGTAGGGCAGGTGATACAGAAACACTGTTTGACTCACTTAAAGCTTTCACACCTATATCAGAATTCTCTTTGGTACAATTTCTGTTTCAGTTTGCATCCTTCTGTTAGTCTAGATGAGACTTTACAAATATGGGAGAAGAAAGAATTGTTATGTACAGCTCACAATCTTCATTGGGGTATGAGTAAGCGCAACCCTGATATAAGAGAGGGAGGGGGTTTGAAAGCCAAAGTGGAGACAAATGCTACGGAAACTGTGCATTTGTAGTGTATGATAAAGAAGGAAAACCAACACGTTTAATAAATATTGAGAGCAGAGCTGTTTCAAGCAGTGGGAGAGAATGACTTTTAAATTGAAAAGGGAAATTCTATCTAAAGAAAAATAAATGATAAAGCCACTACTCTGTTACAAATGACATAACATGATCTCATAAATGAGAGATTAAAATACCTGGAAATAGATAAAGACCGTAAGGAATGTAGGACATAGAAAAACATGCAAAATCTGAGATGGAGGCTTTGTCTTACAGATACTGGTTAGATTGACAAGACAAAAGCTGTGAAATACAGACCTCTAGTATGGGCAAGGTTTGTGGGGAGGAACAATGTATTTTATCCCCTTATGATACGGGGGAAAAAAAGAAATAACCTCTCTCAGACTTCTAAGTACTTCATCAGGACTGAAATAGAAGCTTAAAACAATAGCTTGCAGTAATAAATTGGTGGTTTGTGTTAAAAATGTCAAGCCCCCAAAATGCACATTGGCTCAGGTTTGCTTTAAAAGTAGCTGAAATCTAGCCAAAACGTGGCACAGCTGTGACAGAGCAGGTACTTCTGTTTGTATAAATAAAATGGAAGTCACAAAATGCATTTTATTATAAACTTTCAGACTTTCTTTATGCCTTCTGTTATGGTTTTGGATTATTTTGAGTCATTTTCCTTGTTTTAAGAAAGAGAAAAGGCTTTAGACTTCATGGCCAAAAAAGATTTTATTTCCTTATAAAATAATAAAGTTGGGAGACCTTTTTAAAATGGCTCATGCTGCTTTTGTGGTTGTTCCTGTATGTATTCCAAAGTGGTGGATAATCTTAATGCATCTGCTTTGACTAGAGTTGTCTGGCAGATGCTTTTATGGTGCTCGTGCTCCACTGAGGTTACCGAGTTTTCAGATTTCTACTCAGATTCTGTAGAGAATTAGAAAAATGTTACATGTATTGTTTCATAGCTATACTCACAATGAGCAACATAGACCATCACTTACAATTTAAGGGTCGATAAAACAGAGAGCTTATTTAACTCCTTTGCTTCAGAGGGTTCTGAACTTGCAGTACCCTGAGACAGTGTGTTTTACGATTCTTCAGACTAAAATATGGCAAACCTCAATACATGCCCTGAGACATTAGAACTTGTTTATCATGATGATACTTGACTTCAGGCAGCAATGTTCAGTTGGCATCTCAGTCCACAATTACAGGAGTGTATAAAACACTGGAAGTAAAAGCAGAGCAAAATCTATTTCTAGATCTCCAAACTTTATTTTATTTTTCACAAACAATCAAAAAACCCTTTAGTGTGGTTGAAATAAAAACCTGCAATTTGTGCCAGAATCACTGTGCAACATGTTGCCAAAAATGCCGGGAAGTCAGCCTAATTTTCAAATATGGGCATCTTAATAGGATATCCAAATTGCACATTTGGGTACTTACATGGACACTTAGATGTGTGAATGCCCACTCTGTGGGTTTAAGTGCTGATTCGAGCATTCATGCCTGAGATTTAGACATCACATTAAAACATCCATATTTGATATTGGACCCATAGTGTGTATGTGTTTTATTAAAGTTTAAATAGAGCAAGAGCATGTGAGCCAACTCTACATTTCTATAACACTGGGTAGCCCAATGTATTTCTACTACACACACACTGGATATGATAAAACACCATTGAGGTTCCTAATAAATGTACATACAACGCCTTGAACATACCTTGGATAGGGAAAACATGAGATGTCTGCACTGCAAAATAAAAAGAATTTTCAAGATACACTCTTATTTCTAAACACATGCACTCTAATAATACTAGGAATACAGAAAGAAACATTGAACTTTCATTTTGCTGCGTGGAGTCCTACTAGAATCTGGAGAAAGATCACTTATTGTAATAAAGATGTTCATGGTATAAGATGTTTCCCTAAGCAGCAGTTGCCCAGTGTAGTGGATATTAAACATTCCAGACATACCAGATGCATGGCCTCAGTCGGTCAGGAATTCATGTCTCTACCAAGCTTTTTCATGCCTTCCCCTCTTGCTCGTTGAACAGTCTTCTTTCACACTTCTGTCAGGCTTTCCAAGCATTCTTCCATGTTTTCTAGCTTAAATAGAATCTTCTGTGTTGGAAGCAGTCCAGGTATTAAAAAAAAGACATGATTAGGCAGGAAAAAAATTGCAATCAACCCAACCTCCCATGGAATTCCTGACAGCATTGAGAAACATTTGTGTTTAGCTGTTGCTTCCAGCATGCCAAAGAGTTTGATGTTAAGCTTAGAGGAGTAGTGAAAGCAGCAAAATACTGTTACAGGCTTGAAGGGTCTTTTTTTNCAATTTTAATCACTAGGTTTA
Source organism: Jacana jacana (assembly GCA_013400555.1). Taxonomy (NCBI): domain Eukaryota; kingdom Metazoa; phylum Chordata; class Aves; order Charadriiformes; family Jacanidae; genus Jacana; species Jacana jacana. The sequence continues at coordinate 180,831 of VZTM01002079.1, forward strand.
AGGTTTTTTTTTTTTTTTTTTTTTTTTTTTTTTTTTAAAAAAAGTAAACCAAAAAAAACCCGTGTTTGCAAAAGGACTGATCTCAATGAAGTGGGCACCGGAAAGCTCTAACGTGGTCATCCAGGACCTGTATTTCTAAAGAAACCCTGAGGCACACAGTCCTGCCTGGGGATGGAGAAAAGCGGTGTCTTCTCCTCAGCTGCTGGGTCCCAAGAGTAAAGCTGAGAAGAATCACATCAACTTTGCTTAGAGAAGGTGCAGGAATACTTCTAATGGCTTTCTTTCCTCGGGAACGGAAATGGGAAGGCCAAGCCCTACCAGACTTTTTCTGAGGATGTTCATTGCAGGTGCAAACTCCATGATCAGTGGCTTCCCAGAGTTGGAGCAAGATCTAAAATACACATGAGGTATGAAAAAGCAGAGAGCAGCTTATGAAAATGAGGAGAATGAAAGTGTAGGAAAACACATAGATCTTGGCATTACTAGGTAAAAAGAAAAATGGCATCCTGAAGCAGACTGGAAGAAAGCATAAAGGATAAGAAAACCAACTATTTTTCCACTATAAAAAGATCTTAATCTAGTAAAACTCAGTTTAAACTATATCAGAGTGAAATAATTTTAACAGATTCAAGTTAAAGTTATCTTGAACAATCATGCAAGTATAATTTGAGTTCACACTCCAGTATCTGAATTAATGAACTTGAACTATGAGTGATTTTTTGACCATTCAGTTTATGGTAACTGGGAATAAACAACGATTTTTAATATTTTCAAGTACACAAGAGGTTGCCTAAAATACACTGCAACTAAATTTAGGCCTTTTTTTTTTGAAGTTGGCAGTTTTTCTGTTTTGCATAGCTTAACTGATATTTTAATGCCATTAGTCACCATAGTAAAATGTATTGCAAATCCGTATTTGTTCAGGTGCAAACAGAATTTTAAGCTGTTTTTCTGATATAAGGCCTGATAGGCTAGGTCCATTTTCTTCCTTGTACTTGAAGATTATGAACATTTATTTTGTCACTGAAGAAATTGTCATCATTTATTATGCATAATGGTATAAGGGAACTCGATGGTGAGCAGTATTCTTGATTAATAAAACTTTTAAATTCACTTGGGAAACACTGACTTAACAAGTAACAGCTGTTGCTGAAGAAACATGTTATATCAATAAAAATAGGTTAGCTTTACATCACAATATTATGAATTTAAAGTTAAGCATCTACTTTTCAGGTAGGACAAGTCCCCAGAAAGTAGATTATCTTTAAATATAAATTAAGGATCACACAGTTTATATCATCTAAAAATAAATGCCTGACTTCAAGAAAGGTTTAAACAATGACACGAATATGAAAGCAGTTATTGAATAACAGAAATGTGACACAGTAAAAAAGAAAAATTCATAAATTAATCTTGCTTATAATCATACTATATCAAACTTCTCTGGACTTTTACTTATTTGTATTTTTCAGGCTTTTTCAGTTTTCTGGAGCTATTGAAATTTTAATAAGTTTGCCAAAGGTAACGCATTACACTTTAGTAAGCCAAAACTGAACACTTGCTTACAAGTGTCGTCATATTTTACATAATCAGAAACACTTTGAATCCCCAGGTGTGAGAAGAAAAGCCTTTTTAGTTGCTGGAAGCTGAAGTATCAGCCTGACACTGCATTGCTTCACCAGCACACAATGGGGAAAGCCAATATCATTTCACCACGTAGACCTAAAACCTGAAGCATCCAGTTCCATACTTGTAAGCTCTTTTTGCTTTTAGCAGAAAAACAAAACAAAGCCTAATGTGTCATTGAGTACCAAGGGAGGTAAAAAGCTTCAGTGCAGGTCACTTACACCTAGAATTGTAACAATTCTTTGTCAGTCTTGAAAGAAATTGTAATTGTGAACCACTCAAGCAAATTTAAGTATCAAACATCCTGATCTCAGATGAGAATATAGTAATTATGATACAATATAATACAACACACTATAATTAATATAAGAAATATAACACAACACACTATAATGAATATAACACTTTAAGTTGGAAGGGGGCTAGTCCAGTGGCCTGNGGTTTCAGAAGGTGCTGAACAGACATGGATTTGGAACTTCAGGCCTGAACAAAAGTTAAAGCCTATTATTCAGGGCATTGTCCAAATGCCTCTTAAACACTGCCAGGCTTGGGGCATTGACCAGCTCTGTAGGAAGCACGTTCTGGTGTTCAACTACCTTCTCAGAAAAGAAATGTTTCCTAATATTGAGTCTTAAAATATTTCCTCACAATTGGCTTTGTTGGCTTTGCTACTCTTTGTGAGGATAAAAGTCTTTGTGGCACAGAAAGTTTAACTAAATGCTATCTGCAAGATGGAAAAGGGTATTGCTACAAGCCCAGGCACCTTATAAATCATGTCCTCAGAACACTCACCTGAGATGTAGGAGACCTATACTGAGCTCCTCCTCTCCATAGGTACTTTCTGAAAGTTTTCTGCTTTGAATATCTTGTGACTTATAGACTATAAGTATATAAGTTGTGAGTTACAGACTTTAAAAATCAGTATCAGGGGGGCTCTAAAACTT
>VZTM01002080.1:1057-25841 GCA_013400555.1 Jacana jacana
TAAGACCAGTGGAGTGTTTCATTCAAGAGAGGGCAGGTGGCAGAAAAGATAAATTACTGTTTAACTATAAATTATAGCTAGTTTTCTGTCATAGTTTCATAAAGAATTTATATTCTCACTATGCCTTGACCTCAAAGATCATTCTATCTATTTTTAATAAAAAAAAATTAAATGTTTATTATCAGCACTAGAAAATATATTTTTTTATGACAACAGAGGACATTTATGATCATCTATCTGATCTTTGTAACATAAAGCATGGTATTTTATTTGAAAACTGGTACGTTGAATTTGGAGATTTGTGATTAAGAACATATCTCTTAAAAAATATCTCATTTTAAGTATTTAAGGTTACAGATTATCAGATGCCCCACTAGTTGGCTGTTTCAGTGGTTAATTTCCAAACCACCTGCTACAACCTAGCCAGGTTTCTTTTTAAAATCATCATTTGCTGACTGGTTTTAATTTGCCTAGCTCTTGCTTAATTTGCTGTTATATTTCATTATCTTTTTGTCTTCCAGATCAAAAAACCTACCATTAGAAATCTTCTTCCTATGTACTTACAAAATGTGATCAAACCTACCTTGTGATTTCTCGCTGAAAAGCTAAATAAATTAAGCCTATTTAATTAATGTAAAGATGGCTCTCAAGACTGAAGCACTCTGTTGCTGGGTTTTGAATAATACATGTGCTTATAATATCATATTAATTGGCCAGTATTTTTCAAAACTGGGCTCAATGCGGTATCCTGTAAAAGATATAACGCCTCATTCACTGCTTTCCTGTAATCTTCTAAAGGTCTAAAATACTGCCACTGTATTTTTTTTATATGACATTATAAAATGGATATGTTAGTACATTAGCTCAGACCTGAGACTCATATTAGCTTTGCCTATATTATTAGCACTAGAAATTTGCTGAGAAAAAGGCAAATAACTTCAGGAAAATACCCCAGAGTCTAGCCAAAACTCACACAGCTGCAATTGAGAAATGTCCAGCAGTACAGTGAAGATTTTAAAAAAGGGACAAGTTATGGCCTTGCACTTATGCAAGGAGTATATGTATGTGGTCCTTGGCCTCTTCAGTGTGAAGCAAAAATAGATTAGTTTAAACAACCACTGATAAAATCCTAGTCTCTCTTAGATTAGTCTGATGTCTCTCCTTGAACATCAGCCAAATTTTCAAGTAGACCGGATATACTGTGCACATCTAACATTTCAAAGAAGCAAAGACATCTGTAACTATTTCAGAGTTGCATTTCCCTTTACATTATTAATTCAGAAACTAGGGTTTAGAAAGTATCCAACTCACAAGGGAATTGCCTGGCTTATTGTTGGGATATGACCATCCTTTTCCCTTTAGTCTGGACGTAGCCACCCAGAGACTCACAGTAATCTCTTTTGATCTGTAGCCCAAAGCTAGTATCATTTTATAACAAAAATAAATAATCATAAGCACTGATAATGCTAAATAATAATAAGAAACATGCAAAGGTTGAGTAGGTAGGGCCATGTATCTGGAAGAGGCACAATGCCCAACAGCTGAGATGAAAGAAGAGCATCTTTGATTTTAAAAAGCTTTTAATCAGTTGTACATTCGCATGATTCAATCTAATAACCCACATTCTGAAATGCTCCTTTAAAAGATCCTGAAATTACAGGAAGGGTTTTCTATTTTTGCCTATACCTACTCTGCGGTAATGTGAACAACAAGGGAGCGACTGGTTTGAAAAAAAAAATAAATTAATAATTGTTCATGGGCTCTGCAGTGCCATCTACAGCATTTTGGTCAAGATTGAACCATTTAATGGAAACAGTGCATGTTGTTTTGTAAAGGAAGAGTGAAGTGGAAAGTATGAATATACTCATGTTAAGCAAACATTAGAGAACTGAACTATAAATTAGCAAGAGGCTTACTACATTGTTATTTTACATCCAAGAGTGCCGCGGCCAGGAGCAGTCGAGCCCGACGCCATCAATCAGGAAGCCATTCCAGCAAGCACCCGAAACCGGAAGTGCACCCAGGAAGCACTCCTCTCAGGAAGCACTCACAGTCGGGAAGCACACATAGTCGGGAAGCACCCCCCAGGCAGCACACATATCGTTCTACAGTTACAGGTCCTCATTCGCTAAGCACTACATTCGGATAGGGAGAGGGATATTATCCACGAGCTTTCCACACACTTTCCACAGGCTTAAAGTTGCCCCATGATTGGCTACAACATTTGTGTCATTTGCTGTTTCCCACACTTTGTTTCGCCTTCACTATACTTCGTTTCGCTTACTTCCACTTATTTGCATATGTGCCCTTTCAGTAACTCCCTCTTAAAGGGCCTGCTCTCAACACAAGAGCTTTTCACCTTTGATTTAGATATGATATTTTATCAGAAATGGTTTGAATTGTTTAGTAACATCTGAACATAGTCAGCAAACTCCTATGATACTGAAAAGAATTCAATGGTGCCATTTTATAGAAATATAACACCATCACGGAAATTACAAACATACTTGTATTACTGCTTTTGAAATAAATCTGTTCAGGTTATCTATCTTTGCCTCCTACCTTCAGTCCTTACCATACCCGTGTTACATTTTCAAACTTTTCTCCATGTCTGTGAGAACTAGGAATGTAAAATAATAAATAGAAATTTTTTGTTGCATGAACCCTGAAGAGTTAATGTCTCTTAAAAGACTAAAATTGAAGTTTGAAAATTGTCAGCACTATTCCAAATGTTAAGCAAATATAACTGTTTAGTTTTTAAACTAAAATTTCATTCTATTTTGATTTAAATAGTGTGGTACCTGACCTCATCTGAACTACATTTTTTCATATAATCTGAGGATAGTATTTAATTTAGAAGCAAACATATTTTTATGAATTGGTATCTATAGAGGTAGTCAGCATTATATTTTTTTTAGTTCTGATCTTTAAATACTATGCAAACAGTGCCCTATACAGTGTACATACAAATGAAAAAAATATTAATTAAAGTAGTTTTAATTAATTCTCTAAAAATTTATTCCTGAAAAAAGTACACAGTTGTGAACATTATTAATTAGAAACTTTTTTTTTATCATTAAAATTAAGGTAAAGTTTTCTTGACCACTGAGTTTCACAGGAACATGTATGTAATAATTTGTTTTCCAAGTAATTACTCAAAAAGTAAAATAGTTGCCTATGAAATATGGGGCTATGCTTTTCCTGGGTTTTGTTGTTTATTGGTCTCAACAACAAAGTTTTGTAAGGTTTGAGGGGGAAGAATTTTTCCTGTCTCTTGCTTAAATACTACCAAAAATAGTGAGAACACTGGGTCCCAGTACGATGTCAGAGCAATTATAATGTTCTTCAATTATGATAGATGAGAACTCAAAGTTGGAGCTTATCACAATTGTGCAACTTCAGTAAAACAGATAAAAGTTTCCTATGTTACATACCTCAGCAACTAAATCTAATAACTGACCTCCATCATAAAATTCCTGGAGATTTTGTTATCTCAGCAAGTTATCTGCATACCAAAGTAGTCAAAATTAATTCACTTCATAAAAGATATGATCTGCCTGTAAATCATTAAAGAGACCTGTCAGCTTGTGGTAGTCCCTGTAAGCTGACACAATAGACTGATGAGTTTAAGTCTGCTCTCATGATGTGTGGGGGTCTGGATTCAGGACTGTTTGTGGGGGAGACTTTGAACAAAGGTCCTTTGATCATGGTTACTAGATATCACCCATTAGGAGATATCTGCCAGGGCACAGATCTGCAAGCGACTGGGATGATGGGTTAACACTGGATTGACTGGGCAAGTCTTGCTCCTTATAATAAAACACAAAAAATAGTAATAAATTAAAATAATATGTGTAATATATGTGTATATGTATATAAAAATACATGCCTTGTTCAATTGGAATAAAGTGTTCAGACACAAATACTGGTAATTATTTCAAACTATGCATTAGCAATTCTCTGCCACTTTCCTTTAATTGTATGTATTAACAATCTGCTGTCCCCTTCGTCTAATTATCCTGTCTAGAGTTTATGATTCAATAAATTAAAAGTGATTCTAATAAAGTTAAAATATAGTTTAACCTTTTAAACTTGTATTTGAGTCTTGTTAAAAAAAAAACAGTTACACTTTTTTGTTTTCTTCTTGTATTTTAGCTGTTTCTTGCATTGGACCTAAAATTGCGAGAGAGGCACTTCTCTTTGCGTGGTCTCTTTGAACCAGCCAAAACCACATAATGATGGAAACCTCACAAGAAAGCCTATTCTTGCAAAAACAGAAAAAAAAATTGCCTGGTTGTCTGCAATGTTTTTCCTTAGCCTGTTATTTCAGGGAAGGGGTGGGAACAGGGATGTTGTTCTTTGGGTAATGTGTGGGTAGTGATTAGTATTGCAAAAGCTTACAGCTGGACTGCTTAGCTGACAGAAACAGGGAGCAGACAACGCCGGGGACAAAAGGCAGGGGACCAACCCAAAACCTCTCATTTTCTTTTTTGTAGTCAGAAACAATAGTCAGTTAGGCTGTTAGTGAGTATACAACTTGGGAAAAATGCTACATGTCCACATCTTAAATGTTGGGGTGGGCAAAGCCTCTAGCTACATGGGTATGAAGAGCAGTCAGCACAGCTATGACTCGCCACATGACACAAATCATATTCAGGAGACCTAAACTGTTCTGTTTTCAATGTGTGAGTTACATTCAAGAGCAGAATGAACTCTGTTTAAAAATAAAAAATATACCACTCCATAAAAAGTGATCAAACTCTCTGTTGGAGTATCTTTTTTTCAAATTTTCATGTTTATGAAAGTTACTCTTCTTTTCCATAAGTCACTGCTCATCATCTTCTTAGTTTCTTCATATATCTAGCTGTCTGGTTGCAGAAGGCTCAGAAAATACTGTGTTTTAGAAAAATGTACTGAAATGACCATTTTATTCAAATGAGTAGACTTGTAAAAAAGAAACTTAGACCTTTATTCATGAACATATTTTTAACCAGTTGAAAGCTCCTCTAAGTATGGCTGGACATGTGTACAAGTCCTGCTGTGCCTTTAGACACAGAGACTGGAAGTGTTGTTTGGACAGAGTTTGGAAGCTAGACCATGAGGTATGTCAAAATGTCAAAAAAAAACCCAAAACAAACAAACAAACAAAAAGCTAGGCATGCAAAAGCAAGCCTAATTCCATTAAAACATGTTAATAAAGACTAGACAGGGACTCTGTAATTAGGGAATATTAAGGGAATTTGGGGTTACAAAATAGGACCATGTGGGTAGGAAAATTTTGCTGCTTTGGCTATTGATGTCTGCTATATCTCCTGACTAGAGGGACTGAATGCTTGTTGCCATTGCTGTGGCAGCCAGGAAACAGGTAGGTCTTGAACCCTTCAATGACTCCATCTTATCAAGTGAGAAACAGTTGTCAGATTGCCATCAAGGAACTCTGGCTTTTATGTTATATTCCAGCTTTACCTTTTTTGACCTTTAAAACAGTCTATCTCATTTTATTGGCTTTCAGTGTTTGGTGCTATATAATTTGTTAGTTTGTTCCATGTTTGAAATTATGAATTCCGTGTTTGAAATTAACTAAAAATGCTTCTTGGATTGTGTTTCTTCACTGTTCAAGTCATGCTATATCCTCAAAGAATCCACTAAGGACCTAGAGCTGGCAGCACTAAGCACAGAGTAACTAAGAGTTCAAGCTAATCTCAGAAGCAATGAAATAAATTTTACTTATGCAAAAGACAAGTGTAATCCCTGGAGGTGGCTAGTTATGTGTTTTCTAGAACTGAGAAGAGGGGAAAGAGGAAATGAGTCAGAAATAGGTCAGCTGCAAGGACCAGATAGGGCTGATTTAAATAGCCATGCAAAAATTTCTTACTAAACTTTTTAATTCCCCAAGATTACTGTGTCCCCTGTAAGAAATCTGTTTCTGCCAAGGCTGTTGGCAGGGAAATGAATAAAATTCAAGTTATTGAACAAGCCTTGAGCAAGATGGACTGGGTTGGAGAAGAATATTTCATCCCCTTGTTTTAGATCGGAATAAGTTGAAGTTGGAAAAACTGGCAAAGGAGTCTCAAACAATAAATTACCAGTCACAAGCATGATAACATAGAATCATAGAAAAAAAGTATGCCTAGAAGAGACTTCAGGACATCTTCCAGTTCAATCTCCTGCCTTAAAGCAGGATCAAGAATACATATGTAATTCCTGTCAGAAGTTTGGATAACATCTTGGAAAAGGTCTACAGTGAAGCTCAGTGTCTCCCCAGGAAATCTGTCCCAAAGTCCTACAATCTTTATGGCTACAAGGTTTTACTCCTACCTATAACATACTGCTTTCTCTAGTGCTGTCGATTAAGACTTTGAGTTATTCAGATAGTATGATCATAGCAATACACTTGAGGCAATGTTAATACAGGTGATTTGGAAAAAAATGTGATCATGTACCATTGAACAATGGGACCAATTTTTACATAAATTAAATTGTAATTCTTCACTGAAAAGTTTTATAGTAATTTATCCTTAATTGCCATACATCATACATCATTACAATGGTTTGTCTGGTTGGAAAATGTAAATAGAGTGTATGGGAGGGATTCTGCATACCATCTGGGAGGTCAAGTCTGTGGTGGTGCAGGAAGTGAATACTGACTGTAGGAACTGCTTAATAACTGTGGCTACTAATAGTAACTGCAAAACTAATGTCCAAGAAACTTACTTCAAAAGATCGAAAAATGGGTGCTTTCACAAGCAGTGTTAGTGTTGAATTAACGATTCAGGAATTTATACAAAGCCTACTGATCTGTTTTGAAGTATAACCTTGCAGTTCACCTTTAAATGCATTGTTCCATTTTTTATTATATTCACTATAACGTTAAATTTCTCACTATAATAGTGCTGATTATAATTTATTCTATTTTCTAAAAATCTCAGAGATTTGCTTTTTAACTCTTTAAGTAAATATGCACCTATATAATATTTATAAAGTACTAATCAAAAATTGAAAGTAATTTTGACAAACACAGGAATTACATTTTGCAAAAGTTTGCCCATAGTGCACCATAACAGGAAATGTGAGCTTACTCTCTTGCTCTGCTACACTGGAAGTTTAAATAAAAACTGATAAAGTTATAATTAAAATCTGGCAATTTAAGCACATCTCATGAATTATTAAAATCTTGTTACTTCATATCTTGCTGTAATTATTCTGCTGTACTCCTCCAGCTCTTGCAATTACTCTTCACAGGGCCAGACTGACACCTAAAGGGGCCGTCTGCAAACCTCAGATAAGGGCTGTGGCTCACTTCAGCAGCTGTGGGGTGGGTGGGAGAGGGGAAGACTGGAACCTCAGAGCTCTAGGAATTTCTTGGCACTCCAGGGTGCCTCCTGGTAATATGTGGGAGAGCAGATGGATTTGCTTATTTGGTTTTAATATATGGACCTATATCTCAATTGAATTGAGCAGAATGAAACCTTCCAGAGAAACACTTGATACCAATGTTGAAATGTGATCCTTTGCAATAAATGCCTCAGTCCTGGACTGTCAAAAAGTCCTGAACTTTGACCCATCTGTATAAGTGCCTTGTTTGCTTTTAATAATAAGTCAAAGGCTGTCTTCCTTGGAAATGTCTTGATCCTAGCACAAAGACCTATGGAAACTGAAGATAACTCCAATAACTCCACAATATATAATTTTGTCTGTGTAACTGTTAGTTTAGTTAATACATGCAGTGACTTCTTTGTAAATAAAATACATTATTTATAACTGCCCCACTTTTCCATGGTCTTGAACCACATGCATATATGCATTTACTGTAATTGATCTGAGGAAGCAGAAGTTGAGGATTAAAAAGACTTCTTGCAAGGTTTTAATTTTGTTATTATTAAACTACCAACACTTTGATTGATGTGGTGATAAGAATATGAAAAGGCAACATGTGGGCCTGTGACTACTGCAAGGTCTGAGAGCACAGAAGCCACCCTGTAGGAGTAGCAGGGAAGGACCTGGGAGCCTGTTCCATCCTACCACCTGTCATAGTTTCAGCTGGGATGGAATTAATTTTTTTTGGTAGCAGCTGGTGTAGTGATATGTTTGGGATTTGGAATGGGAATAGTGTGATAGGTACTGGTATTTTTTATTTTTGCTAAGCATTCAAGGCCTTTTCTGTTCCTCACACTGGAAGCTAAGGGCACAAGAATTTGGGAGGAGACACAGCTAGGACACATGACCCAAAATCATTAAAGGGATGTCCTACACCATGTGTTTTGCTTTGCTTGCGTGTGTGGCTTTGGCTTTGGTTTTATGTATTAAACTGTCTTTGTCCCAGTGCACAAGTTTTTCCTCACTTTTCTGATTCTCTCTCCCATTGCAGCTGGGAGGAGTGTGTGGTTGCACGGATCTAGATGCTGACTGGGGTTAAACCATGACACCACCAGCCAGGAATAAGGCAGCCGGGAAGCAGTTGGGACAGCCTATCTCTGAGCTTTAGGCACTTTCCTGGGGATGGGGACAAGCCAAGGCTGGGCTGTGACATGGGCCTGCAAATGGACTTGGCTCAGAGGAGCCCATAGCCATGCAGGGCAGAGCTTTGGGTAGCTGGAGACTAACCTTGTTGCAGCATCCCTGGGGCAGGGACTGATGGTCTTGAGGGGCTGACATGGGATCCTGGGTCATGGATGGGTTGGGCAAGCCCTTGGGACCCTGGCAATAAACTTTAGTTTTGTTATTTCAGATTTTGTCTTACTGTCAGATATGTAAACCCTCCTTAGTTTAGTTTTATTTTAATGTAAACAAGAAAATGTTCAAAATGCACTGCAAAGTAAAAACAGTGCATAAAATCTAGAAAGCAAGTGCTTTTCAGCTTCACACGTCACTTGTATTTTCTCAGAGCACATGTGTCTCTCTTGGGAAGCTCTGCCTTAAACATAGTCAGTATTAGTCAGTATTAGTCAGTAATCCTAGCAATGCATGTGATGAATTTTAAGTGTGTTAAGTAGCCTCAATGAGCTCAGTAAGGCTAGCGGTTTGATAAAAGTGTGTAAACATCAAAGTGCTTATGAAGTTAGAGTCTGATGTTGAACTTCAGAAAAGCATTTGTTCCATGGAGGGAAATTGCTGCTTAAGGCTGAGAACCTGCCTTGTGTTAGTCATTTACATGAGACCATCATGTGTTTATGACTCCTTTCCTTCACAGGGGTTCAGCTCTGCTTTAATAAAAGATGCAGATGTCAGATGTTTTCTTCCCTTCACCTTCCTTGGTCATGAATGCAAAGAGATTTTGGGTGAAACAGTTTCTTTTAAGTTTTGAGTTGCTTTCTGGTAAAGCTTTTATTCCCTTTTTACTTCTTAGACTAGCACATGAAGTTATGACTTCATGTCATAACTTCATATGACTTCATGTCATAACTTCATATGACTTCATATAACTTCGTGTGAGAGGGAGTGTCTATCCTCTACTACTCCCAGAGATTGGGTCTGAGCAAAGGGATTTTCACCAGCAGGATATTTGGAAAGAGCAGAATGGCTGTTCCATTTATCTGCAGTAAATTGCTTTCCTGTCTTGGGAGCAAAGGAGACCTGGGAGCAAAACTGTGCTTTCAGTGGCTTCAGGCTAAATCTTGCTAGAGATGGCTTCTGTTTCCTTTGAGAAGAAGTGCTGTTGAGAGATGGTTGGTGTTTACTTCATAATTCATGATCTTTGTGTACTGAGAATCTTTGTGATATATTGCAGACTTATTAGTATTTTTTTTTTAAATAACTTATTTCTGTGATTGGTCTTATCTATTTCACCTGTATAAACTGTATCTCTACTATGACGTTATTACTGGTTTGGTTGTGTAGCCGAAACTTTTGAACATTGCCAAATCTAAAATATGAATTTTTGATTATGCTATATTTTGCTGGTTATTCTTACTTGTAGCTCTTCCCAAAGGTTTTGAGGCAGCCCCCTAGGTTACAAGTGTTCTGTGATAGAATTAGTAATGGGAGAGCTGCACGGAATATATTGGAGTGCACATGGATGTTTCTACATGCAAACAGCTGATGAAGCAGGAATATTTAGTGAAGTATCATGGGGAAGAGAAACCAGACTAAAAATTTAAGCCCTAAATAATCTACAGCATTCAGTTGTGGCTAAAGGCTAGAGCTCTCCCATGGTTACATAAGAAAAATAATAATGCTTTTACAAGGTGAAGAAAATAAGAAATAAAAATATTAATAAGCAGTATGGCAAACAGAATCACACATCTGAGCCCTAGAAATTTTTTACTGTATGGAGCTGGCCTTTGCATTACATAAAACATCCCAGCAGATACATGCATTTATTCCCTTAATTTCTTCTGACATTGTACATACGAAGTATTTGTTCAGTGTCTTATTTTACAATTTCCTGTAACTGACAATGCTACTATCTTAAGTTTTCTTTGATGTCTTTTTAGCACCACTTCTCAATTATTTAAAATACCAAGCATCTGGCCTTTATAAACAAAACCATTCAGCAAACATTGTGTGCACCTCTTGATAACCTTTGACTGATTTTTTTGGTTTTTTTGCGAGCCATAGTTCAGGAAAAAGAAGGGAAGCCCCTCTCTATTTTATACTGAATAACCCAGAATTAAAACAGAAATTCTCTTCATATTAAGTCTTTCTGAAACAACGCATCAGCTATCTTGAAACCTTCTACACCATCATGAATATACTACCACTGAAATTATATTTAACTTGTTCAAACTGAGGTTTAAATTTGACTTGCTCAAAGTTGCACCAATTCTAATTTCTGATTTTCTGTTCCCCCTACAGATACTTTTCAAATTCCACATGGTCTTTTTGGGTCTGATGCAAAGCACTGGAAGGGTAAGTAAAATGAATCACCACGTCTAAGCAGCCGCTTTTCCGGTTAAAGCAGTCATCTTGAACACATGAGATTCAGTTTTAATTTTTCACTCTGTGCAATCTTCATTTATCTTCTCAGGAAATATCCAAGATACAGGACATTTTAAGGGTAGCTCTTTCCATTTCTTCTAGTGAGCCTGTTTCACTTGGTGTGAAATTTTGAAATACTTCCTGAAATGAGGACTGGAATATAGGCTTCACCCTCCCTGATTCACATCTATTCCTTTTTCTCACTTGTCTCTGTTTTAATGAATATTTAATATGGTCTGTGCAGTAAGATAGTTTCAATAATAAGCAAGAGAGCACTGTATGTGACTATTCTATGATCAGAGTACTCACCTAGAAGTATGAGCTGGGGGTGCAGGTTCTCTGTGTCATCCTCTGTCCTACCAGGCCAGTAGAGATGACTTACCTTGGAAAGCAGATACTAACCATAGTAACACAATCTCCTCTTACAGCAACAGTTTGCAAGGAGGGGATAACAAAATTATCTTAGCTGCTAAATTCCAGAAGTGTTTTTACAGATAACCACAAGCATAGACAAATGTCCCCTTCCATTCCACGGTAACTTATTTCTCTTCTAGGGAGGCTAGCACTTGGGCCTTGTCTTTTTACTTGGCATTTCATACCAACTGGTTTAAGCAACTTGCCCATTAACAATCTGTTTTTTATGGATCCTTATCTTAAGATTTAGTTTTGTGCATGCATTAAGAACTGTGTTTAACTTGACTTATTGTGACGTCTCCCTTGAAACAGTAGGACATAAGAAACTGTAATGCTGTATCACATTATTTTAACAACTTTTGCGTCTGCAGTACTCATACCTTTCATTCATATTTGCTCAGTCTGGGATGGACTCCAGCAGCTCAATGCTCTAACGTAATTTGGCTGACAAAAATAAATTGCAGGAGCTGTATTCCAAGAGACGCCTCCTGCCCAGAAAGCCATTGCCACAGTTACATGACAGCTGCACTGCTGTATCCTTTACAATTTCTGAGACAGCGGTCTCCAGGGAAAGCTGTCTCACCATTACACACCTCAGGGGAATATCCTGTCAGTCTGCTATTCCCAGAGCAGAGCCAAGTGTGCTTCTCTATGTATACCAACCACATACAGCCCCACAGATTTCTCTGCACCTGTGCTTCACTTTCAGGGACCTGAGAGGCTGTCCATCGGTACTTTAATTTAACAGTTCAAATCAGGCATTTCAAATTGTGATCAGGGATGTGGAAAGGATTTTTAAAACCTCCCATATGTGCCCATTTAATCTCTCATAAACTCATATTTCACTGCAAGAAAATGTGGGACCTCCATTGCACATGGGAAGCAAATGTAAGCCTACGCTGATATTTCTGGGATGTGTCCATGTGGCCAAATTAGCATGGTGCTGATCCTGAGCTAATAAATCTTGCCTCTGAGAAGGGTTTTTACCTTTAATCCAGGAATATCTTGACTGCGGCTACATGGTTTACATGTGAGTCGTAGATCAGTTGAGGTAGGCCCAGAAAGTGTATTTTTAGGTAGGTTTCCTTCTTATCTCATATAAAACAACCTGTATTCTCCTAGTCAGCTGTTCCCCACAGCCACCACCACCTTTGTCTGTCTCATTTATGCAATCTGCCCTGTGTAAACTGACTTTGATGCTCCCCATGGGAGCTAGACCCAAAATCTTAATGGGCAACTACAGTTCAATCTCAACACATTGCTCAGCTTTCCTCCTTGCTACTCTGAGAGAGGAGGAATTCTTGCATTTTCATATTCCAAACTTTCCCTACTCTGAACTGACTGGAAGAACCTTTTATGTTATTCCTCACAAAAGAATCTCTGTTGTCAGAAAGAGAGGGTAAAATCACAGAGTTTTAAAAAATTTCCTCTTTTCATGTTACTCCAGTAATTACTTTGGAAATTAAATATATGCATGCATAGCAAACTCCATTCTAATATCATATAAGTGTATCTACTAGGTATTCAGTACTTAAATTGATCAGCATAGAGTATTGCATAGTTTAACTACTTGGCCACTATGATTTCCTTGGGAAATTCTGTGTGCAGAAGAAAGGATTTTTTCTTTTCTTTGATAGTGTAATTATTGTTGTATTCTAATGTCTTGCACTTGTGTGTAACTGAAAAGTATGTGGAAGACAGGGAGTAGCCAGAATGAATACAAACCAGCAAAGAATATCAGTCAGCCAAAAGCATCCTGTCTTGTATGACTATACATTTATAAATTCTAACACATCCTCTGAAGCTGACCAGATGTGCTGCTGCCTTACGGATGAAATGAAATTTAATGTATACAAGCATATAGTAATACATAAGTGATTATACATTTATCTTACTATTTAAATCACAGACAAATAGTTCAGGCTAAATGCTGTACCTGTGATTTTAAGTTTTTCAGATGGAAAAGATATATGATATAATGGTTCAAATTGTTTCACTAAAAATATTCCTTTTACAAAAATATGCTTTTAGATTATTCATTAAAAATACATACATTCAAACTTTAGAATTTAGATTTGTAATGCCATGCTTACATTCTGAAGGTACTCATCATTGTAGCAAGCCACAGAAATGATACTATGTAGAGTTTGAATGTTTTGCTTTGATGCTTTCCTGTAGTTTTGTACTTCCAAATTGAATGAGTCTGCTGTTCTGTGTTTTAGTGGTCAGACCCTAAAGCTGGTTTTAATCAGGAAAAATCAAGGGCCAGTTGATTATCAGCATCTTTGGAAGTCCAAATACGCTATGTTAACCCAAACATTCTTAGTCCCATGCTCATTAGCTCCTGAAAATAATCTTTACAGCTGTGTAAGTATTAGCCCCTCTTCCACCCCAATGTATATAGTAATATTTCCTCTCTATCAGATTTATCCATGGTTTTACTAATACTATTGCTTTTTTAATACAATGTGAATCAATTGACCCAGTATTGAAGACGGACATATCAACACCCTCCACCATATCCCTACTAGAATGTGTACCTGTGTATACAGGTTTATTATTCATACAATGAGAGACTTTATGAATACAGAAATAACGCTTTTAACAATTTAGGTTGTGACCACATGATATAGGTAAATTTTTTTTTAATTACTTTTCATTTTATTGCTTTGATTTAAATCCCCTGTTCTTTACAATTTAGATTGAAACATAAGACATATCTTCATGTTTGTCTCCTTTTTGGTTTTCTTTTTTTTTTTAATTCCTGTATGATACAGCTTTTTTTTTTTTTTTTTAATGCTCTCATTACACTTCAGTAATTTCTATCACTTAGATTTTGTCAGGCATCTCTGGAACATCCCAAAACATCTTAAGATCTTTAGAATTCTAGTATCTCATTAATTTTTAATATAATAATAAAAAGATTAAAAAACAACAAAATTGTTTTTATAGAGAGAATTGTTGTAGCTGCACGCACTGAATTCAAGAAACAACACTTTGCCACAGAACATCACAAACTACCTGCATTTTATTCTGCCCTTGGATCAATAGTCATATATGCACCATCCATTACAAAGACTTCAGGCTCTTACTGGGCTTCACCACGATTTCTGTTTTATTTGTAAGTTATATGGTTTTGTTCCCTCTCTGTTTTTCTTATTAATATATTTTAAAATATTTTTCTCAACATGAGTGGCTGGAGAATTCCATAGATCTCCTAATCCCAAAAGATAAGAGTTCTAATATGTCTGATTTTTTTTTGAACTATTGGAAGGAGTTTGGATTTTAAATGTTCAAACATGAAGGGGATCGGATAGCGTATTCTATAAAATCCTCTCCTACATGCAGGCTTTAATTCAACTTTATTTTCTTTTATGAATTATCTAGAAAAAGCAATTGGTTTTCCTAGAATGTTTGAAACTACTTCCCAGTAAGCTGTTTTTAGCCAGTAACAGACATAACAAAATATGAAAAAAACTTGATGCACTTTGATGGGTCATTAGTATATCCTGAAAATACTGCATTGGGATTTTTTGACATGGTACATTATGACATGAAGATATTATTACAGAGATTTTCTGCATGATATATTGAAATAATCCCCAAAGCCACTGCAATATATTTGGCAGTCCAAACTATGAAGCTTCTGCTAAACAGCATCAAATCACAAGCCTGAATTTGGATATAATTCTTAGTACTTCTCAAACATATACCGCTTTTGATGTAGACTTCAAATGCATACTAAACACCTACAGTGGCACATGATATATACCTACTCACAGCATTTATTTGAGTCAGTCTAATTGTGGAGTAAGAAGCTATTAATTCCATGGTAGAAGGAAGAGTTGTGCTCTGAAATAAACCAACCTGAGAAGATATTCTGAAGATTAACTGGCCAGAAATTGCCCGTCTCAATCCTGTGAAACTGTACTCTCTTCTGAATGACTCAACTGATGGCTCTACTAGCTGTTTTAAAGACACAAAAAATATTTTATTGTAGACTACATTGTTGATAAGTTGGAGGGACACTGTGTGTTCAATGGAAGTGATTCAGAAAATGGATTCAACTGGAAACTAACTCCAGAATAAAAAGTTAGTTTTGGGCCAGATCATAGAATCACAGAATGGTTAGAGTTGGAAGAGACCTTAAAAATCATCAAGTTCCAACCCTCCTGCCACAGGAAGGGACACTTCCCACTAGACCACGTTGGTCAAAGCCCTATCCAGCCTAGTCTTGAACACTCCTAGGGAGGGGCATCCACAGCTTCTCTGGGCAACCTGCTCCAGTGTCTCACCACCCTCACAGGAAAAAATTTCTTTCTAGTATATAATCAAAATCTCCTCTCTACCAATTTAAAACCATTACCCTTTGTCCTGTCACTACGCTTCCTGACAAAGAGTCCCTCTCCAGCTTTCCTGTAGCCTCCCTTCAGATACTGGAAGGCTGCCATAGGGTCTCCCTGTAGCCTCCTCTTCTCCAGGCTGGAGAACTCCAACTCTCTCAGCCTGTCTTCATAGGAGAGGTGTTCCATCCCTCTGATCATCCTCGTGGCTCTCCACTGGATCGGTTCCAACAGTTCCATGTCCTTTCCATGCTGAGGACTCCAGAGTTGGACACACTACTCCAGGTGGGATCTCACAAGTGCAGAGTAGAGGGGTAGAACCACCTCCCATGACCTGCTTCTTTTGATGCAGGCCAGGATACGATTAGCTTTCTGGGCTGCCAGTGTGCATTGCTGGCTTTTGTTGAGCTTCTCATCCACCATCACTCCCAATTCCTTCTCCTCAGGGCTGCTCTTCGGCCATTCTCCACCCAACCGGTATTTGTGCTTGGGATTGCCATGTCCCAGGTGCAGGACCCTGCACTTGGCTTGGTTGAACTTTATATGAACTTTATAGCCCAACTCTCAAGCCTGTCCAGGTCCCTCTGGATGGTATCCATTCCCTCCAGTATGTCGAACACAACACCAAACTTGCTGAGGGTGCACTCTATCCCACTGTCCATGTCTCTGACAAAGATGTTAAATAGCACTGGTCCCAGTACTGACTCCTGAGGAGCACCACTCGTTACTGGCTGCCACTTGGACATTGAGCCGTTCAGATATGTTTTGAACAACCATCCAGATCTGTTCACTGAGAGAGAGAACTGATGTAAAATCATCAGCTTGAAGTAAGTTCCTGTAGATCCAAATCTTAAAAACATCGCTTTGCCCAGTCTGAAATTCTGGGATTATTTGTATGAACTCAGGACCCTCCAGCTACAATAATTCAAACTTTGGATCATAAGTGAGTCCTACTCTTCTATGGATGTAGGCAGACAAACCACTGTAATTCTTGCAGTGAACTGGTAAGACCACTGGCTGTACGGTTCTCTCTCACTACTTGTCTGGTCTGCCTTTGTAGCTATAGGAAAACTTTGAAGGAACCTTTGCCAGCATTAAGAGAAGTGCATTTTTTCCGTGAGAAGAGAGTCAGTTGAAAACATCGATAAAGATATTAGTTTACAAAACTGAATCAAAATGGATGGCACTATCATTTCAATGTGATCTATATACTGTTCTTGTTATGAACAGGTAACATAAGCTCAGTCTCAGGTAAAAAGAATGTGGCTCGTGCCATTATTTCAAAATCTAGTCAACTGGAAATTCATATATTTTCAATGTTGTCTGGAATGTGCAAACACAGTAAGTACTGAATCCAGGTGTTCATGCAGAAGTGATGGAGGCTGTAAAACATTTGCAAAGTTATAAAGTGCTTAAGATAAATGCAAAGCCTTCTTCCATTCCACCCAGTAGCTAAAGCTGAAAATTATATTCAACTCATCAGCCTCAGTTACAAAAAGTTAGTTTAAAAAATCACCCTGAAATGCATAGGCAGTTTGCTTGGGAAGGTGGCACCTGGGTATGATAGATATAATACCTTGCAAAAGAGCAAGTTAGACATTAAGCAGATTAGTATTCAATGTGAAGTGATTTACCTGAGCTCCTTAATACTTGCTCCAACAGTGGATAAAAGTAGCCGAGTGTCTCCCACAAGTTCACTTTATAATATCTGAGTCCATAATTTGTGAAAGAATCTTTCAATGCATTTAAATTTGAAATATTGATCTACACACTGTTTGTTTGCAAATTGAATCTCTGAATTCAGAGACAGGTATTTTATGTGGTAGTATTTAAAAAAAAATATAAGTGTGTACATTTGTTTTTAAACTAAATGCATCAGCTCAAGCTAAATAAAAAATTAAACTCAAACCAAGACTTTAGTTTTATTTGCCTGGTTCTCATTCTAGCTTTACACCGGAGTCATTCCTTTGATTTACTCCAATGTGTGATCAGTATGGAGACCGTGTTCTGCAGTGTGGTGCTGCTTTACCCTTTTAATATTCATGACAAGTGAAAGCTGGAGTGTAATTTACCTGAGTGAATTATTGCTTTATAGCAAACAAACATGCTGAAATGACTTAAAGAGCTTTTTGAACCAGCATTTCTCTGGGTAGGGGGTCCTATTAATTTTGAAAACCAAAGTCTGTGGGATCTATTAGAAATGAATTACCACTTCATTTTCACTACTGGAATATTAATGTATGCGCACACATTTTATTTTTTGCCTTGGAAGCTTAAAGAAAAATATCACACTATAGAGAAATAGTCATGCTTACCACCTATGTACCATTAAGGCAAAGAAGTTTAATTTGTGAATAAAGCAGATTCAGAAGTGTAGGCCCTTAAAAAAGCGGAAAAATATGAGACAATGGAAAGGATGCAGGTCAAGATAGTCAGCTAGAATGAACTGACAGAACTCAAAATGATAGAATTAGTTAAAAAATAAGATGCCTGATAGAAGTTTAGTGAAGAAGGAATCAAATTTTTGAAAATCAAATTTTTGAAATGTTTATTATTTGGGTGTGCCCTCCATTTAAGTATCAGATAACAGTACCTTCTTCATCCTTCTATCCTATTCCTATCTTCATCCTCAAATCACAGGAAAATGTGTCCAAGGACACACATGTTCTCTTGCATGTCTAAACTGTGTAAACTACTGTCTGTTTATCTTTCTAGCTGCAGCCTACAGCTGGAGTTCCTTCTATTCACTAAAAGAAACAAAGCAAAAAGATTATTTCTTTCAGTTTTACCTTGCACTTTAGGGCTTAGCTGCCTCAGAGTACCTGCTTTCCCCTGTAATTTCTTCTGTAGTTAACTGTGGCTTCCTCCCGGGCCTCATGTGTTTTTCAGAGAACAGCGCTTTGTCTGAATTCGACTTCAGGTTTCTCATTGGTGTTGAAGAAATGTAGCTTGAACCTGTTGTATACCTGCTGTGATGTATGCCTTCGACTATGCTAGAAAGCTGTGGGAGATCAGAATGAAATAAATTCGTCACTGTTTTTTTCCTCTCTTTGTTCAAAAGCAGACATTGGGCAATTTGTCTTACCACTGTATATGAACATTCAGGGTATGTTACAATATACTTAATTCATTCACAAGACAAGAAGTCTTGTGACACTGATTAGTATGTTCCCTTTACTGAGTGTTGAGTCTCAGCTAACACTTCAGTATGCCTTCTTCAGCAGTTCAAGCATGTAGAAGGCATTATTATGAGGTAAACATGTATGTAGATGTCGTATGAATTTTTGGCAGAGGAAATGGATGGAGTCTTTGATTTTTCTCTTTAACAGAGGTTCTGACGCTTATCAGGTGGAAATGAAGCTACAAGGAAAGAATTTGTTAAGAGGAAAATTGTCGGTACATAAAGGATGATTTAAATAGGATGTCAGCACAATAATTACTTGCATGGATGCCTGCCTACATACTTTTAATCACAAATTGTGAGTTTCATGAGGAAATAATATCTTCCCTTTATTTCTCATACTGTCCTAACCTCCAAATGTCACCCCAAGCCCCAACCCAGTTGGTTTATGAGTAATGTCATAGGAGTGTGACAAAAACCTAATAAGCCATTGTGGACTACAATGCTTCACCCTCAGTAAAATATACAACCAGCTTTTATAAGCCTTGTTTATAGACTAACAGGTAGAACTTTTTTTCTTACAATCAGGTCAGCAGTACAAATTGGACAGATGCTATTATGTGTTTTGCACTATGAGGCATAAAGCACTTTAAAATATCAATTGGATATAAGAAATTAAAAACTAAATACTGTTATGTTTTGGGGACATAGTAGGCTGTATGCCATGTGCAGTTTGGGTTTTTTTTTACACACTTATTAAGTACAAGAAGTAGTCCCAGATGTTGCATCTAACCAAGTGTGAAAAGAAAATAGTGGCATAAATGAAAAGCAAATGTTGTACACAGTGTTTCTAAAAGTTATTCAAGTCAATATGAAGAGTTCAAACCTGGCACTGAGAACCTTTAACTAACAATGATAACAATAATAGTGCTTCCAAGCCTTGAGTATCCTATGTTCCATATGTCAGGTTTTGTGCTAAAGCAATTAGATATGCTGGTAACCAAGAAAGTATTGACACAGATATGTAAAAACCCATCCATTTTAACATTTTGCATTCTTAGAAGATGACAATCTGGTGGTAAAAGTGGCAAGCTAGTAGGACAAATTTTAAAAAGGAAAGTAAGATTCAAAGCTGTAGTTCAAAAATATTAATAGCTATGCTACAGAAGGATGTGACCAGTGTTTCCCTTCTTTATACTGTCACTGCCAAATTTGTTAGCTTTCACAGGATGCTTTTTCAATAAGACACAAGAAAACACTCAGAATAACTACAAAGGATGTTATCTAGGAAATTTTGTCTTACCCTTCAATTCTAAGATTATATTTAGAATATATTGCTTGCCCTCTGTCACTCTTCATGTAATCCTAGCAATACCGTGCACTGATCACTTGAAAGTCACTGAATTTGGCCAATTAAACTGCAAACATTTTCTATTTGTATTGGAAATTGCAAGTCTATAGTGATTTATGACTACCAAGGTGTAACAGAGAAGTATTTAATCTATGTGAAATTGTACTGTAATAAGGCCCTGGACAATTATAATACAATGAGTGTGAATATCTAATCCGAGGCCACAGTCATAAAGTACAGCTGTAGTAGTCCAGTTTGTGTTCGTTACATAAATTCTGCTGCAGACTTCTGGCAATGAATACTTACATCCATGGGATTTCTGTCTAAGTAAATATAGCTGCTCAGCAGGTATAAGCCAGTGTCATTAGTATGTAGGATAACTACTAGTAAAATTGGGCTGCAAGCGTAATGTTTTGTGTCTTATATAGGAGTATCCCTCAGCCTTATAATTATCTACCTATGAAAATACATCTGTTTTGTTGGCAAATGTGTCAAATCTAGGAAGAGGGAATTGCAAGTAGAGGATAGAGAGAAAGAAACGATGGTATTTCAACACACTAGCACCTATAACTTGGAAAAACTTTGAAGACATTATTTTTTTATGAAATCATTAGCTGTAGTAATCTATTAAAGATTCAGTAAAAATGAAAAAGTTCTTACCTTGTTAACCTTTGTTTTCAGGTAAGAAGGGTTTATGCAGCCTGTAAGTTTTGATTCTTTAAATAGTTAAGAATTCAGAAATAAGTGTACATTGCATCAACAATTTATTAGTACCTAGCTTATATGTAATGTATATCAAAAGCATGGTATACACTACCTTTCACAACTTTGAAATGGTGTTATTTTATTTGTCCATCGACATTTACAAAAGAGAAATTTTCCAACCTCATTTTTTCCATTAAAAAGTTAATCTACTGTTGCATATTAGAAATCTTGTTAATATTCCATTATCTTACTATTAGCTTTTCAGCTGCCAAAACACCTCCAATGATAAAGTTGCTTTCTGGTAGCTCAAAGCATATCATTAATCTGTTCCCTAAGCCAACCAGGAAACAGAAAGGCAATAATGCTGCCAAGTTTGTAATTTTCTTGTAGCACCATGCATTCAATCTGAAAATCTCACTGTCATTCACAGAGTCCAACATAAAATAATTGTTGTAATGAAAACTTGTCACAGGATCAACACCTAGGCTGCACCTCAACATTTATGTTTTATATCTTGCTATTTATCTAGCAGCAGGGTACCATATGCTGTGACAATAAAAGTTATTTTACTAATGTGTCTAAAGCTGTATCATTTCCAGAGTTTCCCATCCACATGTATTAATCTCAGGGAAGGTAACATACAAGAAGAAAATAAATTTATCAGAATAATTCAAAAGGCAAATCAAGATGGAACACAAGAACTACTGACTGATATGTTGTATAGCATAAACAGTATCACAGAATCATAGAATGGTCCAGGCTGGAAGGGACATCTAGGGTCATCTAGTTCGACCTCCCCGCAGGGACACTCAAAACTAGACCAGGTTGCCCAGGGCCTCGTTGAGCCTCACCTTGAATATTTCCAGGGAAGGGGCCTCTACCACCTCCCTGTGCAACCTGTTCCAGGGGTCTACCACCATACACCACCCTACCAGCAATCCTACACACCAGGACAAGAAGCAATGGCTTCAAGCTGCAGAAGAGCAGATTTAGATTGAATATTAGGAATAGGTTCTTTACTATGAGGGTGGTGTATATTAGAGTAGCTGTAATATTTTATAAGACTGAGATCATTAACTAGATTCACATAGGTGTTCTTGATACTCATTTTACCTCAATAACACTGGAAGTACTAACCAACAGTGGGGAAAAAAAACCTACTTAAATGTGCTTGTTGCGCTTGTTATATAAAGGGGAAAATTCACTATACATGTCAAACGAAAGTGCTTCAAGGGCAGAACTCTGCTGACATATTTAAAAATGCTCCAAAATCTTTTCTTGATTTGCTTTTGGAAATAGATGCTGCTAGACTGGTATAGCTGCTTTCATACAGAATCTAAGAGATGAAACTCATCTGGCCTTTAAAATCTATGTGCCAGGAAAGAGTTTGTCTTTCTTTAAATCAGAGAATTCAAGTCAGGTATGGATGTTTCCTTGCTTCTACCTCCCCAGAGGCAATCAGATATAGAAGTAATCTTTGCTGGTTTGGACTGAATTCTGAAGTCTGCCTACCAGCATCTTCTCCTGGAGTCTCTCTGTTGATCTTAGTTGTGATATGCCTGGCTTAGGGAATGAGAAAATCGGAGGGATTACTCTAAACAATGTATAGTATTAAAAGCAAAACCAACATTCCATACCCACCTAGCTTATTAGCTAGTTCAAATATTGAAGCTCAGGCATGAATATGTTGCTACTTATTTTGTCAAAGCAAGTCTTCCTTTTGATACTGTGTTCACATTATGAGCTGTTCAAAGTTCTGGAAAAATACTCTAAGAGGTAGCATTTCACTCCAAGTTTTTGGGAGGAGAAAGTTTTTGAGGGCCATTCAGCCCTAGAGCTTTACTTCACTTAAAGAAAATGTTCACTTTGCTAAAAGCATATTTAGATAAAATTCTAAAGGTTACTTGACTATGAAAAGTATTTCAGTGTTTTGGACATTGAATTTTAAATGAAACAACGACCTATTTACAAACAAGGCTGTGTTATCTTTACATTCTCCTCATGTGGAATGGGATTTGAGTAATGTAATTTGCATCTGAACACATGACAAAAGAAACATTCAAAGCTGTTTTAGGGTTGGCTTCATTAGCATAATTATATTTTTTCAATCATATTAAAAATGTTAACATCTTCAAAACAATGCATCAAGCTTTCTACCAATTTTCCATTTATGTCCAATTACCCACAAGCAGTGCTTTTCACTGGAATACTTATTTAAATGATTCATGAAAACACATTCATTTTACTGGATAACACAGAATTTCAGTATCTCGTTTGCAATACATCAGCCTTTATTCTAATGTTTCAAACTCTGGTGCCTACTCATTAAGTATTTTCATACTAATGGACAAAAAAATTGAGCTTGTGTTATTTTCAGTACATTTCCTCTCCAAATATCGATTATTCTAAAATGATGTTCCCACTGTTTCCTAGAGAAATTATCAGACTTGAAAGATAGAGCATATAAAATGGGCAGTTTATTTGCCTTTGCTTTAAAAAGATTGAAGTTGTGTGTAATAGCTAGAAACACGTAAGAAATCTATTGTTCACTCAGTATTTTCTACTGAGTGTAGTGCTATTCAATCTTTTGTTTTCAAGGCATGACAGATCTTCCCACAGGTTCTTTTTTTTTTTTTTTTTTTTAATTGCAAGTCCTTGATGTAGCCATGTCCCTCTGAGATTTTTTATTTTTTTTTTTAGCAATAATTGAATTATTAATATTTGGACTGGTTTGAAATAGACATCTAATTCAGAAACAGTTTAATCTCTAGAGGCAGATCAACACCACATCCTAAGAGACCTTTGCATAACTGGAGCACAAACATATGCATTGCACTTTCATTCAGCCATGTATTGCTGTGCACACAGCCTACACTCACAGTAAATATTTATATTTTTTTTTAATTTTGAATTAAAATGCTGGATATGTGTAATTCAAATGTAGTACGATATTTAGAAATCAATTATGGTATGATGATGAGAGGGGCAGTTTTCTAGAGAGATGGTACAGAAAGTACCATTGAAAGCACCGTGTTTTAAGACAGTAAAATGAAGTATTCTTAGTGGCAAGCTCATTTGAGTTCAAAGTTTGCCTTCCAAACTTGTAACACACCAAAAAGAATGGCTTAAAAATAAGAAAGCTTCAAGACTTCCTGACCTTCTATAATTATTTTAGAGAAAGAATAATAATTGAGATTGATCCATTAACAACAACTTTGAAGAAGATATTACTCCTTAAAATTATTGCAGCATTTCAAACAAGCTGTTTATGAGATGGTAATAAACCATTTTGTGCATTCACATAAGAACTCATCATGAAATCTTCTGGGAAAGAGTTAAAAATGAAAATCCTTTCCCAGAGTATACTGAAGGGTTGCTTACAGATGGATTTTAATGGATGGTTATTAAAAATATTGCTTCAATTAATTACTCTATTTTCTGCATGGAGAATACTAAAGAAGACTATGTAGAAGACTATGTATAACCATGTAGTCCATGGTTATAGCGGTATAGAATTTTCTTATGTGGCAGAACAGATGAACAAAAGCAACTTATCCTATTTGAAGTGACTCATAAATTTTTAGAGTTGGGATGGTTTTACAATTCTAAAATATGGTGTTTGTCCAAAGAGGAGCCAGAGAAACACATGGTTGCTGAGGGAAAGACAGAGCTCAAAGGTGATTGGCAAGTTCTTCACTGCCTGTGTGACTGGTGAATAATAATCACTGTAGAACTTTCTATTGGATTGGGGTTTGTTACACCTTTTACAAAAGTAAAAAAAAGCTGAATTTCATTTTCAACAGGAATCTTTGCCCTTGCCCAATTCCGGAAAGGCAGAACAATGCCATTTTGCCATATTATTTGTTACTATGTCATGCTGTCTTCTTTTTACCATTTCTAATTTCATACTCCTACAGAATGCTGCAGAGTTAC
>VZTM01002081.1:1103-99483 GCA_013400555.1 Jacana jacana
TGTCCAGTAAAGTTCTTTTGCTCCATAGATTCATCTTGGTTTTTCCACCTCCTGGATCCAAACAGTTGACAT
Source organism: Jacana jacana (assembly GCA_013400555.1). Lineage (NCBI taxonomy): Eukaryota > Metazoa > Chordata > Aves > Charadriiformes > Jacanidae > Jacana > Jacana jacana. The sequence continues at coordinate 1,176 of VZTM01002081.1, forward strand.
GTCTGTTGTGTGGATGCAGTTAATTGCATGAGGATGATGCCACTCTCTGAGCTTGCTTGCAAAGGTTAACTGTTATAATTGTAATCTGAGAAAAACAAAAATATACAGGTGATAAAGCAATATATTTTTTAAAAAACAATACTAGTAGCTGGATATGTGGCTGAATAATTTTCCTGTAACTTTTACTGTTGCTTTCTGTGTGTAATTATAAAGCCATTACAGCACTACCCATGAAAACAGTAGAGACTACTAGTGTTAGTATGAACAGAAAATAAAAGCTGTTATTCTCACTTAGTGCAAGGGCAAGTGACATGATAAAGAAATTTTACAGTGAAGTGTCTAAAATTGTTACCCTTATCATAACACTGGTGGGAACAACAAACTGGGAAAGTTTCCGGAAAAATGGCAACAGAGACAAAGCGCTTGAGGAAGTGTTACCCTTGATACCATGCTTGAAAATATCTTGCAGATTATTTTATCTCTGCAAACTATTGGCCAAACCCTGGTCTTCAATAAAAAAGTAAAGTACACCAATGCACACCCCAGATCCTGTCTATAACAGGTTTTACCTGTCACTAAATTAGTTTTCTTAGTTAAAAATGACAGCTTGTAAGCATTCTGAAAACCAGAAAATCAGTTGATTGATGTGTTAGTGTATATGTGTAAATCTTGTGCTGATCTGTTCTGTTCCGAGTTAAGCACGCAGGAAAGCGCTGACAAAGGGTTGCTTTTTCCTATGGATCATGTTTCAGAGAATGCCATGTGAACATCAATATGCTTTACCTGCTCTAAGTTGTTTTATGTCACTCGAGTCTAAAAGAGGGAGTGAAGAGTCAGAGGTGATGTCTCAGTCAGGAGTTGGGCCTCAACCCCTGCAGGGAATAGACTTCTCTCAGTAACGTAGATGAGGCACCTCGTTGGATGCCTAATTATATGAAAAAATGGCTATATAGTGATAATATGGAGGTAAGAGCCCGTTTGACTACATCTGACTCTAAATCCATTTTTCTGTGCTCTTAAACTTTGCCAGATTTGCTCCCATGAGAACACTGTGAGCTGTTGTCTCCCTCTTTCTGAAAAACAGCTAAAGTGGAAGGAACAAATGTGGATGGTGTATAATCCTAAAGAGCCACACTGAATAGGAATTCTTCCTATTGGTTGTCTTTCTGTCTGTATGAGTAAGTTTCATTCAAGCCCTATTGATCACAATTAAGGGTTGAAATTAGAAATTGGCTTTCATTAGCTCAAGGCAAATTAATCTCAAGGCACCGCATCAGGTTGTACTCACTTTCTGTTAGTGAACTTGACAGTCGGGTTCATTTAGAATCCAAAAGTGCAGCAGGAGGACTGTATCCCAGTCTTGTAATGTGACAGCTACCAAGGGAATTACTTTTCTGAAGCAGAAGAAGGGAAGCTGGAAACTTTGAGGGGGTGGATGCAGACAGATTTGACAGGATTCTAAGAACCTGGGATTCCTGGCGGCGTAGGCCTTCAGAGACCACCCGCTGAGCTTTGGCAGGTAATAATCTAGGAAATTATAACACACTTATCTTAAATGAATCTGTTGAGATGCTTAATCTGAGATCTTCATCACACATACAGGAGTGCTTTTGCTGCTAGAGCACCATTATTTTACCCAATTATATTGAAGACAAAAAGAGATGGCCACACTTCTACCGTGTATCCACGTTCTGCAGAAGCTGCCATCACGGTGTTCCTGTCAAAGAGGAAAGTTCAGTCAACTTTGATGTGCTGTCACTGACTGGTACTGGCACGTATCCTCGTGCTCTGCGTGTGTGTGCCTATGGGGGTAATTATATTGTAAAAATCTGGCATGCAGAAGAGTCATTGCAACTAAAGATCTAAGATTTAAATCCCCCCCCTCAACTGTAATGTTTCTACACAAACTTCCTTCCACAGAGTGACTCTGTGCAACCGATGGAAATGACTGTTTGTAAACATTTATAATAAGGTGTGTTGCCTCCTACTAGGTAACCTCATTCCTTTGTCACAGAGCCACCAGACAGATTTTCCTCTTACAGCTAACCAGATTAAGCATTCTGGCTGGATCTGTGTATGCTATTACAAAAGCATTCCATCTTCCCCCGCCCCCAGCCTCATCGAGCCCCTTGAGTTATTTTGAATCTGGCGTATCAAGCGCTACGTATGGAATGGGGAAAAGAAATGGAATATATTTATTGGTGGCGAGGGACTTTCAGCCTCCAGTGGGACAAATGGCAGCGTGAATAATGAGGTTCAGAGCATAAAATTTAGTAACTTAAAGGAATTCCTGTTGGAGTGTGGCTCTGATAGGACTTATCAAAGGTTACGTGCTACTTATCTGTCTTTGGCAGAGAACTCTAACTCCATTTAACTGTCACCGTATCTATAATCCTTCCCAGTCTGGAATTGTTGATAAAGTACCAAATATCTGGGATGACATATTGTCAGAAAGAGTAAGGTCTGTGATTGTAATATCAAACAAAGCAAATACAGCTATTTAATAAAATAATGCTAAGCTTCTCATACGGCATAACATAAGCTCATAATGTGAGCCATTTCAATATTGTATGGGAGATAAGATAGTGAGATAAAGAGGTTTGGGATTAAGGTTACCTGTCTAAGGGTAGATAGCACAGACAAAAATAGACCAGTTTTTGGTTATTTTTGTATGATGGAATTCTTAACGGACGCAGTGTTGAAACATTCTGGACAATTAGTACCTTTGTGGCGTTATGAATGCGGTATTTAAGCACATTGGAGATGAGACAATGTTACAGCATTCAGCAATGGGAAAGTAATGTCAAATAGGACAGAACGGGCTAGTCCTGAATGGTGTAATCAGCAAGTAAGCTGTTTTAATTCTAACTCTCCATAAATCAACATCTATCTGCTTGCTATTTTATCTTTGAAAGCATAAGCACACAGGCTCTGTAAATAAATACATTTTAATTTGGGGCTGACGGGGACTGTTGTTTCTCTCTTATAAATCTCAGAACAATTTCTGCCAACTGCAGTACCAGGGACTAGCTCAGGGGATCTTTCTGTTTCTGGTTGTTGTTCCTGCTCCCTCTTCCCCAGCCAGTGCTCATCTAAAATTGCATGCTGCTGGCAGTTCTACTGGTGATTTACGTGGTAGTGACAGTCACCTATGAAGAACCAGACCAATGCCACCAATTCATGTCTTCTCAGTTCCTTGCCAAATGCGTAGGTGCTTATCACTTTCAGCCCTCTTGATACCACTGCCATTAACTTTTGACTGTGAAGACCGCAGCACTTTGTATCCTTACCTGTCTGTTAACAAGGACATTTAAAGCAGGTGAATAATTCTTGCCCCCTTCCCAAAGCAAAAAAACCCTCTTGATAGTTCTTTTTTTCTTTGCCCATAACAAAGCCCTTGGGGGAAAAAAAGCTTCTACGAGCCTACATTTTTCTTCATTTCCTTTCCAACTCACGAGTAACAGCAGTTAAATCTAGTCAAATAAATGTTGATTGATGGAGTTTATTCATCATACCAAGCTAATGAGGCATCGTAAATATACTTTTGGATGCATAAAATCCATCGGGGGTAATTGTTACAGTTGGATAAAACATACAGTGTCTTCTTGATTCACTTATCTTGGAGTCAGGAACTAGCTGAGCTAGTCATTTTTTTCCAGCCTGCAATGGTGATTCTTTTTTCCAAATTCTCCAGACAAGAAACATGACAAAGCAGGCCTGTCTTGTTTTGGGGTTTATCTCTAGAGATTAAATAAAACAGCAGAATCAGATCCAGAATTTCAAGAAGTGAAGTAAATTGTTTCCATTTCTCTTCTGCTGACATACTTTGTTTACAGGTTCTTGGCTGAGAGAACTTTTGTAGCTCATCAGCGTCCTTGTTTCACCTACACGTTTGCCACAGAACTGGCTTCCATTCTAAAGAAAAGGACTACCTGTACATATTATCCTGTATATTGATGATAAAGCAGCGCTCTTGATCTGTGCATGATGTGCAAGCCTGCAGTTAGCTGTTAGAAAATGTCTGCCAGCACTTAGAAATACTTGTTGTACTTCAGGGGATTACAAAGGCAATGGGAGTCTGGGATTCACTTCACCTGGGCTGCTAGTTTGCATCTGACCCGGCTACTTCCTCATGTGTCTGAGAAATGCAGGTCAAAGAACCTGGTCAAAATCTGGTCATTTTGCTTCTGCGTCCTGCTGTTCATCTGCAGGAAACTTGGGTTGAATGAGAGAATAGAAACTCTGTACTAATTATCAATATTATTTGTACAGGGAGAATCATAGAATCAGATAGGTTGGCAGAGACCCTTGGGATCATCAAGTCCAACCATCAGCCCTACTCTACAAGTTCTCCCCTACACCAGATCCCTCAACACCACATCTAATCTGCTCTTAAACACAGTCAGGGAGGGTGACTCCACCACCTCCCTGGGCAGCTGATTCCACTGACTGACCACTCTCTCTGTGAAAAACTTTTTCCTAATGTCCAGCCTAACCCTACCCTGCTGCAGCTTGCAGCCATTCCCTCTTGTTCTGTCGCTCATTGCCCGTGAGAAGAGACCAGCACCAACCTCCCTACAATGCCCTTTCAAGCAGTTGTAGAGAGTGATGAGGTCTCCCCTCAGCCTCCTCTTCCTCAAACTAAACAATCCCAACTCCCTCAATCGATCCTCATAAGCCTTGTTCTCCAGGCCTCTCACCAGCTTTGTTGCCCTCCTCTGTACTCGCTCCAGCACCTCGATATCTCTCTTGTGCTGAGGTGCCCAGAACTGGACACAAGACTCAAGGTGTGGCCTCACCAGTGCTGAGCACAGGGGGACAATCACCTCCCTACTTCTGCTGGTCACACTATTCTTTATGCAAGCCAGGATGCCCTTGGCCTTCTTGGCCACCTGGGCACACTGCTGGCTCATGTTCAGCCGCCCCTCGACCAGCACCCCCAGGTCCTTTTCTGCCAGGCAGATTAAGCAAACTAAGGATTAAATGCAAAAATGCTTATTTATTAAATCAGTGAAAGGTTTGTTATTAGTGTTGATATCTTACTGTGTTTTTCAAAGTTCAATAGAATAATATATTAACTTCATATTCCTTTGGGTATGATGATCCTAGTTGTTAAAATTTCCTGTAAATTGAAATGTTACTTTTAAGGTCATTGTTCTTTATGCATAAGAATGGAAAGAACACAATGAGTTTGTAATGGAAAAGAGCGTTGTTATGGAAAACGTCAGCATAAATTGTTCCTCTGGTGTATACAGAGTTTCTGATGTCAAAGGTGGATGTTCTGGTAGTAAACGCCTTGGAACTTCTTTAGCTGTAGTAAATGGGTTCAGACTCGGGTATTGTCTGCTGAGTATCAGCCTGTCCAAGCGTATGTAAATTACCACAGGCTTCTTTCTGTGCCTTATTTGAAAATGCTGAACAAGGGGTGTCAACGGTATTTCTCTGAAGCTCTGAAAATGTTCTCAGGACTTATATATAAATGTCTATCACTAGTCCAAGTTTAAACATTAGGTCCTGGACCCTAAAACTTGTTTCTGCAAAATTCCTATTAGCATTTTTTAAGCCACTTAATATTTGTTTATTTTCTGAAGTACAAAACGGGCTTAATTTTGGCACCCTCCGGGATGATACTGGTGTTATTTAATATGCATGAATTTTGTGTTGCGGAGTCTTAAAAATCTGAACTTAAAACCATAACACTACCTGCTGGGAGAACTGCAAGCTAATTTAGAACTTGCCCAAAATATCTACACATATCTAGCACTGTTCATTACCGTCTTAAAGCATGTAGGGATAAGGATGCTGCCTGGTAGAACGTTTTGGGGGAAGGGTTGAATTTTGGGTTTGCCTTGTGGAGGCGTGCAAGAGCATGGAGCGTATCCGCTGGATCACTGTTCTTACACAAGTGCGCCCACACGGCTTTAAAAAACCATCTAAGCTCTTAATTGTTCCTCAAAGAGCAGCTTTCCCGTTCCTTTGATCTTTCTTGTTGCCCTTCTCTGCACTTTCCTTGTTTGTCTGTGCTTTTGCCTTGGGAGGGAAGAGGTGTGAGGAGAGGAACCTGGACCAAGGTCCGAATCGGAGCTGGCATTCAGGCTGCACCCCCCCAGGGTTTATAAGGCAGCGTAACAACATCCCTGTTTCTAGTAATTACTACCATTGAATTTCTTGTATTTTCCTTTAGTGAGGAGTAAGCTGGCTTTTTAATAGACCTGTTTATTTTAGCTTACAAGATATTTCTCCCCAGTGGTAATAGTCAGTTCAGAGCCCGCTATTTCGTACGTCAGTCTAGAATGGACATTTTTTCCCCATATGTGTCCCTTTACATTCACCTAGAGTATAATTTTGCCTGCACTTTGCCACAGTCACCCAGGAGCGTGATATTATTGCAACTAACATTATCCTAAGTAAATATTGTATTACAATATGCCATTTAAGAGAAGATGTATATAGCACTGGTTAACTTTTAAATGCTTAACAGATCAAAATAATGAAAATAAATTGCTGCTGTGTTAAGTATAGGAGAATGCCCATGAATTTTAAACAACTGGCCTCAATTATCCTTTCTGCTGTGGTGCTTTCATTCAGATAAGCCTGCAGCAAAGCACTTGGCCTAAAGATGTTCGTATGCTGTGGTCTCTCCATGGAAACAGTCTTAAACCATAGAAAACAATTCAAATTTAAAAAGGCTGGATCTCCTTTTCAGTTGGCTCCTAAAATAACTTTTAGTTCAGCCTCACATGTGCTGATTTCAAGTTAACTAGGCAAAGGCTGAAGGATAGTGTTAGAGCCATTTTAAGAAGGAAGTTAGGGGCACTGCTCTGCCTACCATTTCACTTCAGCTGCTGGTGTTGTTGTCTTAAAGAAGGATCTGTTCCTTCACTACTGAATTTTAATGTCGTGGCCCTTCTGGAAAGCTGAGGATTATCAGCTTTACCGAACTCATATTGTGCAGTCCTGCTGTTAGTTAACCGTTTGCAATTTGTTTCAGATGCAGAAATTGCAGTTCCAGGTTTCCTTTTGAAGCTCTTTCAGCAGCTGCTGGTCAGGCTGATGTGAGCAACCTTGTTTGTACTTCCCTGTTCTCTTCAGAAAAAACCCCAATTTTCTGAAATGCATAGGAAAGAGAAAGAATCACCATTTTGGTTCAATCATATTTAGCCTGGATATTAAGCCCTGCAGACAGTTTCAATAGCTATTAAAATTAAACTTGTATTATCAGTTCCCCTGGAACTGAATACTGGTTCAATTCGCATAGCTCTCTCCGAGTCAATTTTCCTTGAAAGAAGATGGTATATGAGAAAACAAACCAAATTATTCTGACCATATGTCAGGGATACCCAGCAAAGTATATTTTGCAAACATGACAGCTTGATCCAAAAGACATAAAAAAAAGTCTTTCCTGCTTTAGTGATTTTAAGTAGAGAGTCCTATTGTGAAAAAATTAGCTGTTTTACTGATATGCTGATGACATAGAAAAAAAACCCCACTGTTCACAGGGTTGGGAACTGGGACAAAAAGATAAGTCAAGACTTTCCTGAACGAATGCCAAATGCTTTGTGAACTGTCTGAAATGCCGCTAGTGAAATGACTAGATTATGGTGATTCCTTATCACTAAGAGAAACAGCAAATGTCATACAATTGCTCCAGTCATGTTGCCATGCCATGACCTCCTTTGGGTAAATTATCATCTCCCTTTTGGAATCAAAATTATATTTATCCTAACTTTCAAGGCTGCACCTTATTTTAGTCGGTTTGTTTCCTCTTTGTTTATGGCCTGTGCTCTCCCAGCTTCTGGCAGCCTGTCATTCCCCTGTGCAGCCGACAGTCTAGTCACCTCCCAGACCCTCTGTGCCCGTTATATTTCTCTCTGATCTTGAATGATGCTGTTTTCCTCTGGTCCTCCAGCTATTTCTTCAAGATTAATGTTTCCATCAGCCTTCTACTGCTGACTCATTCCTGATCTCTTAACTGACTTGCTCCCACAAACAGTAATATGTCAACCTATTAAAATAATGTACTTGATACAATGACCAAGAAAATATACGGAGAATTAAATAACATCTTATAATTTCCCTTGATGTTGTGTCTGTTGGGTGTCCTTCCCATGAAGCTTAAAGATTTAGCCTATTTTGTCTTTGTTATGCCTGTGCCCAGCCACAGGGCTATGGAACCAAGGCAGACAGTGAATTTGCTCTTCATTTAGAGAGTATTTTCCTTTGTTCAGAACCTGCACAGCTACTTTCCTTCCTGATAATTCTGTGTGTTTTTCTTGTGGTTTTCATCCATGAGTTTTCAAACTCATCATTTATCTCCCTGACTATCCCCACTCACATATATTAAAGTTTTTACTTGAGTTATTTCTTAGCATGGGGAGAAAATAGGATTCTGCCATTGACTGATTTACCAAAGAAAGTCTGCAGTAAAGCTAGGCACAAGCCTTGGCTCTCCTGATTTCCAATTCTTCCACTATCATTTCTTCCTTTGCCAAGCTAAGGCTGAGCAAATAAAATTCTAAAGGGCTTCGTGGTTTGGGTAGCACAAATTTTAGCATCATTTTTGTATTGTAGGAATATTGTCTCTCTAGTTACTCTGAGCTGCTTAGAATCTCACAGGAAAACTAAACCATGTTGCTTCCTATATTTCTTCCTCAACTACTTTTGTGTTTCTGTAATTTCAGTTAGATACTTGAGAGAGGTAGATAAACCTGGAAACTATTTGTGTCAGTCTAAAGTCTGTGTTGGATCTGGAATAAAAGTGGTTTTATTCCACTGATGATAGGTTTGTGAGGTGTCACTGGTACTTTATGCTTTGGTTCTATCCTACAGGTGTCTTGGTAACAAAAGTAGGAGGCAGGGTTGCAGCATGCGCCCTGTGGATGGAGACCTGCTTTCAGAGAGGTGTTCCATCCTCAGAGGTTGTGTGGTGGCAGAAGGGACTGCAGATGAGGAAGGGGATTGATCTTCACTTAGCAGGTTTGCTCAGTGGTTAGCAACTGAAAACTTCATCCTGACGAGTACCGGCACAATGGAAGATAGAAGCCAACTGCTGAGATTTCTGATATTTGCTGTCTGGGAAGAGAGATGTCAAGTCTGCAGCAGAAGAATGAGCAGGAGATGGCTGTAGCTGTGATATCTGACTTCAGGCACCAAAATGCCTTGCAGTAGCTGTGTGCCTGAAACACACTGGCCTGTGAATAGACAATTGAGGAGATCAGAGAAAACCTGTACAGCTGGAGCTGCCCTTTGAATTAGTATTTCATTTTCTAGGACTGTCAGTGCTTTTCACATGCCCTAAAATTTAAAACAAATTGGAAGCATTTCAGAATTGTGAGTATACACAGACTAATCTGTTTAATTGCTGACTGACAATATGAAATCAGTTCTGAATGTATATCATTCAGTAAAATAATAATTACCATAGCAACACACACTACATCTGAAACATAGCTCTTCCTTACAAAAGCCCAGAAACAGAAAGCCTGAACTCTTCACACAGCTCTAAGAGCAATTAGTGAGGTTTCTTCCCTTTTTTCAAATCACTGTATTTGAAAGAGGGCAACAGATGTCGAAAGGTAAACAACAATCAAATGTTCTTTCTTTACTTCATCCTTAATTAGGGATAAATCAGTCTATTGTATCTTTTATGGCAGAGATTGTAAATTATTTTATGCACCAAAGATGTGGTAGAGACAGGAAATCAGCAGGGACATCATCTTGGTGCTTCTAAAGTCCTGCTCACACTTGGCCCAAAGGAAAATACATTTTCTGAGACCGTTTCCCCCAGGGTTCTCTGTTGCAATTATCCTTCTCCTGGCTAAGAATCCCCAGTAAAGCTCCTGAGCCGGCAGCCACAGGGTCTTCCACTGCAGGTTAGAATTTTAAACTGTATTTCCTGAAATACAGGGAGTCAGGTGTGACACTATTTTATCGTGTCACTTTTGTGTTCATAAAGCCTTGGGTTGGTGTGTGTGTTGCTAAAGAATATCTGCAAAGTACAGGAGGGCGCTCTGGGTGTCCTTACAAAATTAGGTAAAATGCTTCATTTCGAAAAATCACACAAATTTTCGTTTACCTAGACTTTTTTCCCCAAGAAGTCCATTACATTCCACTAAGATCCATATTTCTATTTCTAAGTTTTACTTCTCTATGAAGAACATCCATGAGTTTGATGGGTGTTTGGAGCTAAAGGTGTGTGCAAGTGCATGGAATCAACAAGCCAAATTCTAGTAATTTAGTGCAGTTCAATCACTTTCTGCTATTACAATAGTAACATATGTCAATATTATGTGATTTTGTTTTTACATGTGTATATGCACGAAGAATTTAGTGTTTTTCTTTTCTTCATTACTGTCAGCACAGTTCAGGTGCCTGGATTCAGAGTTCTCAGACACAAAACAATTTAAAAATTTGGCCTAAGAAAGAATGAAAAACCAGCAGTGCTCTTAGGTGTGTCATTTCTTCCCCTCTGTAGTTTAAAATGACAGAAGCAAAGATGAGGAGACCTTGCCCTGCAGGGAGTGAAAAGCTGCTGAGCTGGGTGAATGATAGATGACTACAGTAAAAGTGGGTTTCTCTCCAGAATTAATTTGGAAGTCATTGGGTCCATAATGTGAACTCTCTGGTCTATTGCCCTTGGGTGGTTTTTGTGTGTGTGTGCGTGTTTTGTTTATTTGGTGAGGAAGAGAAACCATCTTCAAAGATTAGCTTATTTACAGAAGTGCTTATTGGCTGTGCAGTTGGTTTCCTGCCCATTATTCCATCAGCAGCAATAATCACGGGTTATGGACAAAAATTTGTTTTCTCCTTTTAATGTGGTGAGATGGATTTTTGGATTTTCAGTGAGATCCAAAGACACAGACACTCGCTGTTCTTCTGTAGAGAAAGCGCCAGGTTTGTGTGCTCTTCAGCAAAAGGTCCATCACGAACCCTTGCCCCATTTTTATTGGGAAGTTCCATGATACCTGACCAGAGTAGGTTATCCAGGTGTATCCTTAGCAGGACTGATCTGTACCATTTCATTGAGTATTACCTAAAGACAGACTGGGATTCTTGAAGCCAAACTGCTAATCCGTTATATATGTACAATTATTTACCATTAATTTTTCATCTAACTCTGGACTGCCTCAGGAAATGTTTAGAATTAACTTTTTTTTTTATGTGCAAAGGACTACAGACTAATAGATAAAACGAATTTTTACATTCTATTCTGTGTGTTCCGAGTACCTTCATATAAAATAACCAATTTTTAACAGTAACTTATGTTCAGAGAATGGAATTACTTCTTTGTCTGCCTGCTCAATGTGTGTGAAATACAAATACAAATGGTAGGAAAGAACAAAGAACTGTTTTTCTCAAGATAAATGAAGAATTATTTCCTCCTTCACCACCCTGTTGATGACTTAAACCAGCAAGTCTCTGAAGTTACTGCATTTTCAGCAAACTAGTCTTTGTGTGTGTGAAAATACCAGTTTGAGAAATCTAATATTTTTTTTTGGTTTATTTCTTGTCCCATCTATTATTGTGTTTTAGTGGATTTCAAATCTTTATCTGTGTTTCTGTGGGGAAGAAATTATGGGTTTTCAGTTGCTTAGATCCACAGCAGCAACAAAATCCTTTGGAAAGACCTTTTCCGGGAAGCGAGAACGTGTTTATATTTGCAGTTTAAATTGCTTCTTTATTCGCTTTTCTTTTTCCTAGGCTGTGCTTTCTGTGTTTCCATAACAACACAAAAACTCTTTCTATAGTTCTATAGTGCCTTAGTATTTTTTTTCAGCAAAATACTCGTTTTGTTTCCCTTCTTTTCTTTCTTTTTTTTTTTCGGATTGGTATCGAAATGAGTACAAATTGGCGGCAGTAGTGGGCAGAGCCGTGCTCTTGGTAAGGTATTCATAGGTCAAGATTGCTTCTGACTTGCTGTAATCAAATACGAGTTTTCCAGGGTACGTGCCCATAATCTTCACATTTTCCATGGGGTTTTGGGGGTTGTTTTTTGTTTTTAAATTTTATTATTCTGCAGACATATATCATAGCAACTCAGTCTCCAGCCAGAGAGCAGTGAGAAGAGCTTGCCAGCCCCTCTCTGGGCTCTGGCAGGAGATGATGGCTTGGGGAAGATGGGGTAGGTTTAAGAACACTCTCTGCTCGTTAAGTCCTAGTCTTTGCAGTCACATTGGCCAGGCCTTGGTTTCGGTGGCAGCTTCAGCGGATGCACCTTTCTGGTTAAAAGGGCTTAATTTCATTATTTTTAACCACACTTGTTGGTTTAAAAGCATTAATTTAATTTTGTGTGTGTGAGTATCTCTAGAGAGATTATTTGTGACATGAAAGATAGAACACAGAAAAATTTCATGGCTTTTCATTGATTCCCACCCCCCTCAAGCTATTCTCCAGTGCTATTTCTGCTTTGAATTTATTTAAACCTTAGATTTGTTAAATATCATTAAATTTATTTAGCAGCTTTTGATTTCAGCTTGAGAATCATATAGTGAATGCAAACAGAGCATGGTACTGCCTTGAAGTCACTAGGCTATAATTTTTTAATTTTGTTATATTAAATAATTCATCTGGAAAAATACTAGTACAGAGAGATAGTAATGTTTTGGTGTTACTTTGATAATAAAGAACTGATCTTTTTTCATGAAAAGAAACTTCTAAAAAATTCAGCATATAGGGCATCAGCGTCACTCGTGCTCTTTGAATGCTGATACCCTTTAAATGGGCAGGAAACCTGCTGAAAACTTGGGAGTGCTTTCTGTCACATTGAGGCCCTAATTCAGGCTCCATCGCTGCTGACAGAAATACTCTGCAATTCCCTCGCCTTTGAAATCAAACATCATAAAAATAGAGTAGTTGATAGTATATAATTTGGAGGGTTTTTTCTGATAGTGTTCAAATTAGCATTAATGTTTATTTTATTCAATGAGATACCTTTAATAAGAAAAAAAAATATCAATTAATAAGCATAAACTTAGAAGTTGGAAAGCCAATTGGGAAGTCTAGGTTGTTATGGATGTATTTTTTCTGATGATTGTGCATAGCTCTTGCTTTTTATTTTTTAAACATTCCTCATAAAATTACCAAAGCATTAAGCCAAAGGTATTTGTAGTAGCTGAAAGAGTTTTGTACCAATAGATTTTTATGGGTACAAACTCTAGTACATGAGCAGAGGCAGCACCTGCAAAGTTACAGCCATGTGTATCCCTTTGTGCAAAACCAAGTCCCATTGTGTTTCTAAAGATTGGTTGCTGAGAGTTTGCTTCCCAAAACCATTGTAAAGCCACAGTGAATCTAAGTGGTGGGCAGAAAAGGCCGGTCGTTGGGAAGACGGATGCTGCCTATGGAGGTTACTGCAAAGAAAGGCCAGTTCATTTTCTGTCCCCTTTGTTCTCATTCTGTGTGTCCAAGCTGTAAACCACAGTTAAACTGTGGGTATATATCCTGGCTTGCATAAAAAATAGTGTGACCAGCAGAAGTAGGGAGGTGATTGTCCCCCTGTACTCAGCACTGGTGAGGCCACACCTTGAGTCTTGTGTCCAGTTCTGGGCACCTCAGCACAAGAGAGATATCGAGGTGCTGGAGCGAGTACAGAGGAGGGCAACAAAGCTGGTGAGAGGCCTGGAGAACAAGGCTTATGAGGATCAATTGAGGGAGNCTTTGGTTTAACAAGATGCACTGAAAGGTTTTGCTGGATGCAGATCTTATTTCATGTGATGTTAAAATGTTTCCTTCCTTTCAGTTCCGCAAAGTTTGGTGTCGTTGTTATTGAAGACTTCTCCACTGGACTTTGGCACTGATCAATATTCCTTACTCCATTTTGTTTTCCACTTTCACTAGCTTCATTAAGTATCTCTAGATGAGGGTCAAAAAGATGGGTTGGAGGTCACATCATTCTCACCAACTTGTAATTATGTCCCTATTATCTCTAAAATCAAGACTGATCTTATTAAGTAAGGAGATTTCCCTCCCACTCCCTTGGGCACGCTAACCTGATTAATGCAAGGTCATTCTCAAATTCTTTAAGTTGCTTGAACTACTTGGTTTTTGCCATATCCTAACAAATATGTTGCTTTCTGTCCTGTGCAAGTAGGTTGCCCGTTACATCACACTTCCAGCTTCTGGGTCCCTGTTGGCCCCGTATCTGCAATCTCCAGTTTTATGACTGGCCCTTCAGAGTAGCCTTCCCGTGGATCGTGAATCCTGGAGCAGAAGTGCTCTGCTCTCTCCTGGCTGCCTTCCAACACAGTTTTATTCTCCACGTTATTGTTCTTTATTTCCTTACTAACAACACCAAATCCTCTTGGTATATTTATCAGTCTTGCAGAGTTCAGGGACTTACTTAGCTACTGGGGCATCCTGGCAAACATCTCAGCGCAGTTTCAGGACATTAGATTTCAATTGTTTCAGATCTCTGCTGTTAATCTTTTTTGGGGGGTTGTTTTGTACTTTTAGAGAATTGTGGAGGAACTACTGCCCTGGGCCCTTTGGTCTGTACTTTCTGTGCTGCTTCGTGTGGCGTATATTAAGCAGCATGGGAATCGCTCTTAAGCTCAGTACTGTGTCCGATTCTCCAGACTCCAGCAGGTCTGCACGAAAGGTCACACTTCAAAGTATGGAATCCCTGTCCAAGGGAAGAACAGCAATTCCAAGCATATTCTTTGATATTTACCGGGTAATTGAATACTTTCTCTTCAGGAAGCTCTCCAATAAATCCAGTTTAGATAGTGTCAACAAAACTGGTGTCTGCCACTGGGCTGTAAGTCTTCTTGACATCCAAGTCCTACTCAGTAAGCTTCTCCAGTATGGAGTAGTACGTTTTAATGTGTTGGGCAATCAGCTGGAAGCAAATTATTAAGGAAAAATTAAGACTGGTTTTGCCTTTTGTATTGCTAACTGTTGCCTTAGACTGTAGGCGTCTGTGTGAACGTGAAATGTCCCAGGCTAAAGCACTGGCAATTTACCTGTCTCTGCGTGACATCAGTAATTATTGATCAGCAGATGCAATACGAACAATCCGGTGCTGTTTTAGAAATGATGTAGGCGTTGGATGCATTTACAGTAATTACCTATTTACAGCTAAAATCAGAATGGAGAGAAAAAAAGATACAGGACCCTGTTCACAAAATGTCATGCCCTCCTCTTTTGTGCTTGAAAAATAAAACAAGAATTCTCCTTGTAATCCTTGTGCACCGGGCACAGATGCAGCTACTCCCATCGTTTAATGTAGGCACTGCATATTTCCAACAACCCACAGGAGCCTGTTTGCTATTTTTTTTATGTGTGATTTCAGTTCATAAGTAACAGGTCTTTTTGGAAACGGTAGGAGAGAATTTTTCAGGAATCCACATAGCTTTTTGTGGCTCCTTATGCTCTGAAAGACTTTGCCCTCCTGGAGCTTGATGTCTGCCTGAGGTAGGCAGGGACAGGGGTTTCACCAGGCTCTGCAAAGCCGTGCTCTTGATGGGAGAAGTGACTTGTAATAAGCATCGGGATATAATTTGTTCTTTCCTAATCCTCACAGGGAACGAACAGTACCCTTCACTAACTTGTTACACTGATATTAAATTCTAAATTCTGGTGCAATAATAATGAATACGTTGCTATATAGTATAAAGGGGAGTTCTGAAATAAAATTGTCTTCTCTAGATGCCAATTTTTGTGTTGCCTCTGTGTCTGATCTCCATTTTATGTCTGACTGTGATCAGAGCTCCTAATTTCTATTTCTACTTTTGCCGGTGTCTATGATGTGGGGGCAAAATTACACATGGGCTAGTTCTGCAAGGTGCTGAGATAGCTCAGCTGTTTATGTTCCTCTGGAGAAACTGGGTTTACTTTGCTGGTTTTATTGGACGAGAAACTTTGGTGGAGAAAGATGAGAAGAGTTAGCTGTTAGCTTTGGACGTCACAACCGAGTGCTGGTTCTTTCCAGCTGCCTGATGTGCTTTGTTCTACAGGAAATTGCAAGTCAGGTTCCTGGTGCTCTCCCGTATTGGTGAATTTTAGACAAATTTAATGTATGAAGGTGGTATCTCCTGAGATCAAAGATCTCATTTAGGAAGTCTTGTTGTGCCCTTGATGTTCCAGTGCCAAACCTAGGAGGAGAAGGTGTGTGTTCATGAGGGGAATGGGAGATTCTCACTGCTTTTAATCAAATTGTTGCTCATTTTACAGTTTTGCCCTGTAATGTGTATTTTATACCAGAGATTATTCAGCTCTTGAGCCTGCTGGACTCTGACATTTGTCATTATATTAAAAGCTTATTCAAAGACAGCAAATAAAACACCACCTCTTATGAGTGAAATTCAGACAGACAAATCCAGCTGTTGACTGTAAAAAATAGCTACAGATGTCCTCAACACGAAAAAGGTTTTCACACGTTGTTATAGCAACAGAAATTCAGTAGAACTTTATGATTAGATATTGTCTGGGTTTTTTTTCAAATTTTCCATTTAAAAAAGCATCCCAAATAATTTGCTTTTTTAAAAGAAGCACTCAGATTTAATAGGAAGAAATTATGCAGTGTGTAATTAATTCTGATTTACAGGTTATATCTAGCACTTCTGCATGATACAAATCACCATCTAACTTTTTTGGTAGGTGGTCTGGTGTCAGGTTGAAATAGGCTTCATGTTACCTGTAGGGTGTTGTGTACATCTCTTGGTGTGGGACTTCCCTTACATTGTACTCTGTAGGGTGTTGTGTACATCTCTTGGTGTGGGACTTCCCTTACATTGTACTCTGTAGGGTGTTGTGTACATCTCTTGGTGTGGGACTTCCCTTACATTGCACTCTAATTGCTAACACACACGTGAAGTTGTGTAATGGCATTTCTCATGGAAACAGTTTGTGTTGTGGCTGAAAGTCTAGAAATATGGCGAGGGATTCATGCAGACACCTCGGTTTTCAGGACTTGAAAAGGTAAATATTTCTCCTGTGATTTATGGATTCCTTTAGCAATGTCAAATCAGCTCATTCTTTGTTTTGCAGCTGCCTTTGCAGTGAGTGCAATTTGTATTCTGGGTATTGCCCCATGGCTCCTTTCCCTAAGTTTAGAGGATTGACATACGTGGCAGCAAGACTAATATTTCATTAGAAATGCTGGTTGTTCAGAGTGCTTCTTAGTTTTACCATCACTTTGACAAATCTTAGGCCTCTGAAAGTTTGTCTCCCTTTCGCTGCCCTACATTTCCTTTGTGTTTTGTTATCTGTCCTGATTTCATAATAATATAAACAATATTTAAATAGAACCCTAGCCCCCAAACTGTGGAACTGACCTGAGTGGCAAATCATTATCCTTTTCATGCAATTAATTCTTAACTTTTCTTGCCCTTCTCTCCTCTCCCTTTGACTGGCAATTTAAGCATTGAAATTGCAGGTTCCTTGGGTCAGGGGGTGTTTTCTGCTCTGCGCAGTAGCCATCATTTGCAATTCCACTGGAATACAAGAGATGACAGTCCAGATGCTGAGGCTTCTCATATGTGTCCATCTATTGCAGGACGTTCATGGGGGACTGGAGTAAAAGCGCTGCCGTTGAGGGCTGGGTGCTAAAAAAGCCCTTCGTTTCTCATCGCCGTCACGCCGCTCTCCCCACCACCCAGGGTCTGCGCGTCGCTTCCGCTGCTCCTTTATCCTCTCCAGCCTTTGTGTTGTGCCTCCAAGCTGCTGTTCTTTGTATGCTCGCAGGCTGGCACGGAGGTGACGGGAATACCGTCCTCGGAACTGCTGAGTGACAGAGAAGACATGATTAGGATTCAAGTCACTGTCACTTGGCAGACTACGGCATGGAGTTGGAGGAGGAGCAAGGCAGGAAGAGCAGAGTTGGGTGGGGGCAGATGCGGAAGCAGAGAGCGGCGTGTGAGGAGAGTGGGGAGGTAGAACCAAGCAGTGTTCTCTTTTCTTCATGACCTTGTTTATGAAGCCACCTCAGGAATTTGTAACAAAAGATGACAGATTCATATAGAGACTTCCAAGTTACGTATCCAAGCGTGGCACCACTGTAACTGAGACACGGTGTGCAGCAATGGATGGGCATCAGAAAGTTCCTTAGATCTTCTGTTTGCAAGAATGGTCAAAACCCGCGGGTAGCAAAGTGTAATATCGTCTGTCAGAACTTTCAAAGGAACCTTGAGTTGCTCAAAAGCCATTTTGGTGGTAAAAATGTGGTTCTAAAATAATTCAGGGATAAATCTAAGGTATGCATTGACTGGAGTGAAGGTGATTCCTTCTATGCAGCAATGTTTGCAAATTCATGCTCACTTAGATGACTAAAATTATTCCAACCTTCAATTTCTGGTAAGAATAAGGAGCCTTAATTTTTAATTCTAAGTTACAATTTGAAATATCCCTTCTATTGTGTCCAAGCATACAGTGAACAAATATCTAATAGCTGGAAAATTAATGTAAGCTGTAGGAGACCTAATTGGAGATATTAAGCATATTTTAGTGCCGCTGTGGTATAACTTATATTGCAGAGGCAAATTTGTGTATTTTTGTTGGTCTTTTTCACTGGACTGCAGATTTTTTTCCATACGAAACTTGGCCTTGGAAATTTTTATGACTAATAAAAGTAATGTTATTCCTTAGGTCACAACTTAAAAGAACTTAGGGTCAGCCTTGTGCACTGTAGGAACACATGAAGTTGAATCATCTGAGCAAAAATAGATCACCAGAGAGCAGTAGATGAACCTATTGCAGGCAGAGTTGCTGCTCTTTCCAGCCTGGACAGGACAGTAACGGTATCAGCTGAAGGCGCAGGTTGTACGGCTGTGAGAGAGGAGACATCTGAGGACATGAGTGGTCACAGAGGAAGGAACATCAGATGTGGGCTCACTGCAACTGATTTGGGGGTGACATCTGGGGGATTGGATAGAATCTGGTTTGAATAAACTTTGCTATTTATAGAAAGAGTACGTTGCATCACTTCTCCCTTGGCAAATCCGGACACCTATGAGCCTCTGCATCAGCCACCTCTTGGATGAGAAGCAACAATTTATGTCAAACAAAACCCACATGATAATGTTTTTGCATAAGGGCCTGTAGTTCTGACCATTTAGTAATGGTGCAACTGCATGATGTTTACTTTTTATGTAGAAAAGGGAATCGAAATGAAACATAAGAATTCAGGGTCATGGTAATGCCACATCGTTCTGCATTCTGACAGCTACTGCTGTTATTCTATCTGGATACCTTAACGCATCAGGAAAATGCAACTTTTTCCAGGAACAAAAATTGTTTCTAATTTTTCCATTTTAGATGTCTGTGTGTTTGGGGTTATCTATTTTCCGTGTTTTAAACTAAGCCTGAATGAATTGGGAAAGTGTTCCTTACAGCTTTCTGGTACAGAGAAGAAATGGCTTTGCAGTCAGGCTCGTTTAAGGTAATTATTTGTAATAGCCTTTTCTATAAGGCAATTATTTGTTATAGCCCTTTGTTGCCACAGTTGGATTTCTTCTCTGTGTTGTAAGAATATAAAGAAGAACATAAACAATTATTGTAGCTGGAATCAGTAAAAACTTTAACTTCTTGCATTGCATCCTTGTTGTGTAATTGCCTTTTTAAGACTCCAGCTTCAAATAACTGAATTGATGCTTTTTTTATACACACAACAACTGGTTAAAAATAACAGCTAGTTTTCAAATTAGTATTGGCCATATGTTAAACAAACAGATAAATAAGTTGTAGGCCTGTTGAGCTGTTAGAAAACACAAAGTTAATGAAAATGTGGAGCATCGAGGAAGGGGGGTGTATGCATACACAGTTTATATAATTACTGACTTCTTAGCCTCATAAATACCATACAGGAGTGATGTTATGCATAGATGCATACAGAATATAGCAAACACAGGCAGAAGGATCCCTTTGAAAAGATCCAAACTAAGTACCGAGGTATATTAGTGAAGCATGAAAGCAGCTTTCCAGGAGACCACTTTCTCCTCTCCATTATCCAAAATACTGTTTCTCCAGTTTTTTTTTTACTAACTTCTGCCTTGCATGTCAAACCTCCCATGAACAGCATGGATTTTTGGTTTTAGACCTAGTTCACGTGAGGATAGTCCATCAGAGACATCCTCCCTGGCATGTAATTAAAACCATGTCCTGTCTGCAAAGGAATCCTGCCCTATCCTATGGGCCTGATTGTATAAAATCAATCTGTAACTTGGGAAGGATTTTCCCAGATGTGGTTGAGGAATACATTCTCAGTCAATGACCTTTAGTGTTGTTTTTCTCGTTCCCTACTTTTATCAGCACATAATAGTTCAGTTTACAAATACTGGTAAATATTCCCAGGAAAACAGTCGATCAGTCAGTATTAAAATCCACTTAGAATTAAATAGTAGATGTAGTTTCAGTTAATGCTGTCCTGTTCATTCGGTGGGACCTTGCCAAGTGCTTGGTAAACAAATCTAAACAAATGGATGTGAGAGCTTTCAGAGAGAAACTCTTCTGGGTTGCCTGCCAGGCTTTCCATTATTCATAATCAAGACCTTTTTTTTTTTTTTAATAAGTTGACCTGTTTAATGATAAAAATGCCTGTGAGTATAATTAAATTGAATTCTGTGCTTAAAGTGACCCTCTGATTCATGGGCATTTGCAGCAGAAAGAACAAAAATAAAATTAAAGCCTTATTGAAAGGTACAGTAATTAAGTCTCTCAGTTCTGATTATTACCAGCTGGGATGAGAGCAGCGGATAAAAAGAGTCTTGCTCCAGCAAGAAGCAGCCAGTAAAATGGACCTAAAGGTCTGTCTACATGGGAGGTGCTTCCCTAGAAAAAGCATATATGATTATTTTTTTAAAATTTATTCTATTTTTTTTAATAGAACAGAGAAGGCTTAGAAAACTGAAATCATTACAGGATAATTTTATGTCTTTTAAAAACAGATCTAAAAGGGCTCGTTCTTCTCAGTCTTGTCTCCTTTTACAGCCATAAATGAGCCGGGCTGATAGGAGGAGCCATAAAACGTTATTGCCAGTGTAAACTCTGGGTGGATTTTCCTTTGATGGAGAGTTGGCCTCTGGTTCCATAGGTGTTAAATGCAAGTGTGAAGGGAGAGCAGGCTCTGGACCTGAGAAAGATAGTGTGTCTCTTTCACAGGTAGTCAATATATTATTTGGTGCCTGGTTTGCACAATTAAGTACCTAATCTGATTCTAAAAGCACGCCTTTCCCTTGCTTTGGACTAAGGGCCTGGTTACAGTTCTTAATTAGTTACCTCAATTCCCATTGATTTCAGGGAGAGTTAGGGCACACCGATATCTTTGTGATCAAGCTCTAAATTGTGTAGCCAGAAGACACTCCTATGTAGGCCAGCACTGGAGGGGGGACACGGCATTGCACAACGTTCCTGCAGGTTACCTTATGAGGTTGATTAATAAGGGCTATGCTCTGGAGACGCTGTGTCTCTCGAATTACCCTCCTTCCTTTTAAGGAGAAGAGCTAAGGGAAATTTCATGTGGTTTTAATAGAATGGCAAAGCCGTAGAAAATAGGGCTGAAAAGCAGCTCAGGAGGTCGTTTAGTCCATCTCTCTACCTCAAGGTAGAACTAGCTGAATCTAAACCCTGTCCTGAGAGGTACTTTTCTGACCTCGTCTCTCAATTCCTGGCAGCGGAGATCCCGCAGCTCCTCGTGCAGCCTATTCCACTTCTTGGTAATTTTAGTTACAGGTGGAAAGTTTTTCATACTTCCTGATCTGAGTCTCCCCTGTTAATATTTTTCAATAATGTTTGTCTCCTCCTCATTAGCACAGAAAACAATCTAACGTCTTCGTGTGCCTCATTCTCTCCTATGTGAGTTATCACATTTCCTTACGCATCATCATTTCTTAATGGGTAACATTGTCTAAACTTTTAATCATTCTCTTTGCTCTCCGATTGCTCCCCTCTAATATTTGCATTTTTAAAACCAAGATCTTTATTGCAGCTGCAGTAGTTTGGCTGTTAGCTGGTTGAAGGGGAAAAAAAAAGGTGAAAACAGACGTTATCCGATGGGCGTTACGGGCTGTGGGTCCAGAATGGCTGCAGCTCGAGTACTCTTCTGGTGAGTAACCACTGCCTGTGCAGCCTGTCTCATCTTCAGCACATGTAGGATGGATGGTTTGTTACCCTTGAGTGCTGACAGGGCTGGGATTCACTGGAAGGGCTGGAATTCACTGGAGGGGCTCTGCTGACGTCGCTGGCTTAGGAATGGTACCGGGGCCCAGAAGTGAACTGGGGCGTGCATTCACTCTTTAGCCATCTGTTGGGTTGTTTTATTACAGCCTCCAAATTCCTCATACTTCAGTCTTGCAGATTTCTCTTAAAACCTGAATGTCTTTTCTTTTTCCTTTTTCTTTTTTTTCTTTTTTTCCTCAAAGGAAGCTAAATTTTAACCAGTAAAAATACAGGGATGTCTGAAAGAGTACACCTTGTGAAGGAGTCCCCTTGATGTGAAAATGACAGTGTGTGTTTGAGTTCTGTTCTGCCAGTTTCTAGCCCTCCTTTTAGCAAACTCCTTTCAACAAGCATTGGGCTCCTTGCTCTTTCTATCCCAGATCTCTTACATGCAGGAATTGGTGGTGGAGCAATGGTGGGATTTATTGCCAAAAACCAAATGGATGTTTCTTTTAAACCTCTCCTGCATTTGCCAAGCTGGGAATCACGGTATCTTCTGGTGAGTGGCTGAGGCTTCACCTAGGTCTGTAGCAGATGAGTTTTCTTATAAAAGAGTTACTAATGTTTGAATTTACTGGCCACAATGGGTAAAAAACCCGTAAGTACTCATTGCCTATTCCATTTTCTGATGATGTCTAGCAGAACTTTTAAAAACACTGCACTATCCATTGGTTAAATTTTGTGTAGTTTTGCATTGAATTGTATTACCTGCTGAGTGTTGCTGTGATATGTGTACCCTTTAAAAGAAGGCTAAAAATCAGGTTATCAGAAATGGCACGTGGTCATATCTAAAATGTATGTGACAATGATAGAATGGGCTTATGTATGTTTTATTTGTTTAAAAGCAAGGTAAAATCATAACTTAGAGTTTATGTGTTATGCATGAGCAACCTTGAAATATTGTGCTGATGGTGGGAGCAGGGGGCAGTAGAATGGCTTTAAGTTAATGGCTCTGAAGTTAACTTGCACATTTTGCCCGTGACTGAGCACTGTCCTCTCTGGAGGCTGATGTAACTTCCACTGGAAAACTCAAAACCGACCAGGCAATGGACTAACAGCCTTTTTCAGTCTCACATTTATCTAAATCTAAGTGTCTCCCTGAGTACTCCCACTTACTAAGGGTTTCACCAGGAAACAACATAATATTAAATATGTAGAGTGACAAATCAGCTTGCCTTTTTTTTTTTTTTTTTTAATTGGTTGCTGCTTTAGATTCCTCAAAATACTGCACTTAATAAGCATTTTATTTCTAATAGTGGAACTGTGAAGGAAATATATATATAGACTGTTTATTGCAGCATCCTGTAGTACAGCCAGGACTTTTTTTTTCCTCTAGTTTCCTCTGTTTCAAGGCCATTTCACATTTCTTATCTTTTTCTGCAACTCCACATCACAATGATCCCTTTTGGAAGAAAGTGTTTGTCCTGGAAGGACATCCAAAGAAAATGCTGAGAGGTTTTTCTCTGTTAATCATCAGCTCGTCAGACCTGGCCAGCACAAAGCAGAGGTGCCAGTTTGCATTGCCTGTGCCTGGGTAGGGTTGAGGGATGGGGAGAGTGGAAGGATAATTGATGGAGAGGAGCATACAGCTGAATATTTCTACCACCTTGGTCCCATACGGAAGGCTGTGATGGATGGGATGCAGAAGTATTTGCAGTCCCGACTTGGTGTTACTCACTGTTTCTTTCTCTTATCACTCTTTCTCACTATTTTCCTTTCATAAATTCCAGAGAGTAGCTGCCTTGAAAGAGAAATACTTTCTAACTTGGAAGCAAAATGTATCAGCATGTCAATCTCTCTTGCAAATGAAATGCCTGAGACATTCCCATTGTAAGAAAGATGTCTTTAATTATTGTAGTAGCAAGAATGCAAATTAATCTCAATCATTCTATTACATTTTTTTCTATCTTTCTTTTTTTGGTAAGGTTTTGCAGATATCTAAACCCGAAGACTTACTCAGACATGTCTTATTGTACGTTATTGTTCTCTTCCTTGCAAACCTTTCATAACCGCCACTAAACATCAAAGGAAAAGCTTTGATCACTGAGGTGTTAAAATCAGCAAGCCTCGCTGTTGTTTTCAATTGGATTGCATTAAACCCAACATGGGTACTAAAAAAAGCACATGGACTCCTCCTTCCCCAGCCCAAATGAGGTTTGCCATCAAAACAGGCTGTCTTTCTAGCAGGACTAGGTCTGTATTTAAGAAATAGCTATAAACCCTAATATTTGTTTGCAGGTTTTCCATTTCCCTTCTTGCTAAGTAGACTGGGGCCATACGTTTTGTGAGAGGAGGAGTACTGGAGGGGTGTTCCTTTGTTCCTTTCAGTCCTTCCTGCCGGAGAGGGCACGTAGCAGGGGGGTGAAGTCCTCCATCAAATGTAGAAACCCCTTTCCCTCATGTCCAGGACTTGTGTTGTCTCCTGTGATGCCACCTACTGAAGATTAATAAAAATATCATACTTGTATTTATGTTTTATTTTAAAAAGGGAGATAAGAGAAATAAGACATAAAATAAATAAATGTAGCCCCCTGGACCAGAGACCTTAAGAAAATACATGATTTACCCTTCTGTGTTATCTAAATTAAGCTCACTTTTTCCTAATATAATGGTGACTCATAGCTAAAAGGCAGAAGAGGCCCGTGAAGGATTGTGCAATGCTGCATTATTCTTGACAAGCTCTGCTAAATGCCAAGAATTAATACAGAGCTATAAACAGGGGGCTCAGGCAGGTTTTTTGCTTACTGGATTTTCTGGACCTCCTGCCACGGGCTGTCCTTCATGGGGAAGAGCGTGGTCTGTCCTGGCTTGGAACGGCAGGGTGAAGTGCAGTGTTTTGTGGTTACTTGACCTTATGTCTCTATTTTATCTTCATAAGTGTTTTCTTTGTACTGCCCTCCAGCCCATCAGCAGCTCTCCCAGTGCTAATCATCACAGAATTAGATAGGTTGGAAGAGACCCTTGGGATCATCAAGTCCAACCATCAGCCCTACTCTACAAGTTCTCCCCTACACCAGATCCCTCAACACCACATCCAATCTACTCTGAAACACAGTCAGGGATGGGGACTCCACCACCTCCCTGGGCAGCTGATTCCACTGACTGACCACTCTCTCTGTGAAAAATTTTTTCCTCATGTCCAGCCTAACCCTCCCCTGCTGCAGCTTGCAGCCATTCCCTCTTGTTCTGTCGCTGATTGCCTGTGAGAAGAGACCAGCACCAACCTCCCTACAATGCCCTTTCAAGCAGTTGTAGAGAGTGATGAGGTCTCCCCTCAGCCTCCTCTTCCTCAAACTAAAGAACCCCAACTCCCTCAATCGATCCTCATAAGCCTTGTTCTCCAGGCCTCTCACCAGTTTCGTGTCCCTCCTCTGCACTCGCTCCAGCACCTCGATATCTCTCTTGTGTTGAGGTGCCCAGAACTGGACACAACACTCAAGGTGTGGCCTCACCAGTGCTGAGCACAGGGGGACAATCACCTCCCTACTGCTGCTAAGGCTCCAACCTGGCTCTACTTTATTGGGGAATGAATTGATTTTCTCGTTGTCTTTGGTACTAATAAAAAACTATAAATCAAAAGCGTGATTTCAGCGAAAAACGTGGCGGGGCTGGTGATTATGTAACGGGCCCTGATGAAAAGGAGCAGGTTGAAGATTGGAAACCGCAGGGTTTTGATAAAAGGCTGAGATTTTTGTCACCAGTCCGTTATTGTTTTGTAGCAAAGCTGTAACATATTATACTTGTTTAATTTCCCTGATCTCTGGGGAGTTCTTGTTGCTGCCTTTGCTTTCTTCCATATTTGATTTTGATTTGAGTTTATTAATCGAATTTGACTTGGGCTTTTAGTTTTGAAATAGAAAAACAAAGCTAGTGAATGTATCTAACCATTAAAGACCGTGTAGGACTGAACATGCTTTTTTTCCTGCTTGTTTAAAAATCTACAGTGTTTTACACTTGTCGAGGGTTTTGGATGGGGTCTTTTTGCTCATGCTGAAGGGAAGAGTTGAGTTTAATTAGGCAAGGTACTTAATTTGCATTTCTGGCAGTTTTGAACATCTTCAGCTCATGCCAAATCAAGCCACTAACTTTTCATTCTTGGGAACTTCAGGAAAGATTTGGACCTAGATTATTCTTTCATGCCCCCTGTAGTTTTTCCATCTGCTTTTTACTCTGCTTTTTCGACTAAGATTCAGGATAATACTTGTGACAGCAGGGATGAAGTAGGATTCTTCCTGTATTCTCTGTATGTCATGGGAGCAATTGCTAATTGATGTTCCTGGTTTGTGACCGCAGCTCTCGTCCTTCTAACCCAAGAAAAAGAAAGGAGGAAGTCAGGAAGCGCTGTGGAACCCAGGAACTGCAACAGGAGAGGGAGAGAGATGAGGAGTTTGCTGAAGTCAATACAGTAATATTTTATTAGGTAACCATGTAATACGCTGTCCTTTCTCAGCACCTTCTCTCCAGGGGTTAAAGCGTACTTTCTAGGTCTCAATGAGTTAAATTTCACAGTACTCTTCTGAAGTTTGAGGGCAATAAAACAGTTTGACACCTGGATGGGTGGATGTGCAGAGAGCAGGAAGTGCATTTGTCAGATGCAGAGCCAGGAGCAGTGCTCAGTCTCCGATCCTGTTACCCTCTTCCAATTTACGACCGCTGTGTTATTATAACTTAAATCTTGCTTTAACAGTAACTTTTCCTCTGTCATCTCTGAGCTCAGCTGGAGTCCCTAATATTTTTTTTCCCTTGGTATATTATTTTCAATCTAAACCAATTTCAGTGGTGCCTTTTATGCTGACTCCATGCATCATTAAAAAGCTCATTCATGCAGGTGCACCACCTGTATTTTTATTTGAAAACTATCTGCCCTTGAGGCAATCTTTGTGCTGCCTGACTGTACTTCTAATAGAGCTGGTCTTTTACAGCTAAATACAACAAAAATAATTCATTGCTGTTTTTCAGTGTGGATTTAGGACACAGATATTTATTTTTTTTTAATCCGCTTTGTTGACAGTGAAAAATTCTCACACTCTCATGACTCTTCCCATGGTCTTTAGAAGCTCTTTCATAGAATTCTCTGTTCCGACTAAGAAAACATACTTGGATTTCTTCTTTGCTTGATTGCTGCCTCCTGAATTTGTTCTTTTGTGATTGCATAATTGCTATTCTAGTTTGCTGCTGCCCTTAGTCCAATTGTGCCTTTCAGAGGCCTCTTTATTTTTTGAGCTTTTCAAGGCTGTTCTCATTGATAGAGTCGGTACTGGCCATGTGCTTTAGGGGCAGGATTGGCTGAATTTTAATATTACTTGACCACAGTGTTCTAATGATGTCTTTTCTGGGCTAGCTACATGCTTTTGTATGACCTTCAATCCTCTACCTGTTTCAGAAATCCTCCTTCTTCCTTTTCCCAAGGAGTCTGTGGTGACTGTCCATATTTACACACACACATGCACATATATATATTTATACGTGTTTCAGTTACAGACATTGAGTATTTTTCCTTCAAGTCAGTGTCTCAGTTTGATGCTGCAGAATGGTGAGAGAAGGGTGATGTAGATCAGGGGATGAGATATCAAGGTAGACAGAAGATTCTAACTGGTCTCATTTGTATTGAAAATCCCATCATAGGTGGAGAAAATCAAGACTATATTCACGTTATTCTGGTTAAATTTTAGCTTGGATAATTTCAATTCCTGTATAGATTCCCCCTGTTCTTTCTAGCATGGTCCATTTTCTTGCTGTTTGTTCAAAGCAGTTGTGTAATGTTTCTATCCATGGTTAGCAATTTGCTGTTTTTCATCCAAGGTAGCTTGTACGTCAGTGCTGGTAGAAGTAATAATTTATTTTTAGATTATAAATCATTTGGGAATGTATAAAGCACTGTAGATATAGAAGATAATAATTTGTCTCCAAAGGTTCCTTTTTTTTAACCAATGTTTTGATTTCATATTCTCTCTGTCTGCATATCACTCCCTGAATATGTACTTCTGTTGTAATTGATAGTGTGACTCCTAAGTAACTCTCTTAACTGCTGATTATCACCGTGACACCGCTCCATTTGAAGCCGCTTTGAGCCTACTCATCACCCTGGGTGAGTCAGTCCTCACTCCTGTATTATTTACAATCCTGCTTCATGGAGCTTCAAACAAGTTCTCTTGTGTTTGAGGAAGATGCCTTCTGATCTGAGGAAGTTTTTTGCCAGATCCTGAGTTAACTTCCCAACACTGTTGCTTGTTTGCATTTGTTTGTCTTCCATGGAAATAAAAAAGGCTAAGTTTTACACGTGTATTACATGATTCCATAACTCTACTGTATGTTTGACTGGATCCAGATGGGCCTAAGTGCAGGCACTGGGCAAAGGCAGGGCAAGAACACTGATTTCCATCCCCTTTCCACTCTGATTTTACTCGGGCTCCTCTTGTCTGCTGCCTCCGCTCTCAAGGTGTTACGAAACAGAGTCTTTATTATATTTAGAGCTGGTCTGTCTTCTGAAGAGATCACAGGTTTAATAATAAACTTAGAGGAAAAGATGGCAATCTCCTTTCTGGGCGGGGAGAGCATGTGTTGGCAGAGAGAAAGAAGAGGTGTTGGGTTATTCTCACAGGAGCTGCAGAGGACTGAGGGCAGCGTGAGTGCCTCGGAGGGGGGTGAATTGATTGTGTTTAATCCAACATTGCTCACACAAAAATAAAATGGTACAAATAAGACTGAAAGAGGAGGCTGATTCTTTTGCCTGAGCAAAGCCCCAGTTTTTGGTGAAGAGGCGGGTGGGATTTGGGTTGTGTTGAGAGGTCCATGGTAGAGAAACAATGTCTGTAATCTTGCAAGATTTACTTTGTAAAGACACAGCTATAAAAGGTGACAGCTCTTATTTCAGTCGACCTTGTAACAGTGATTGGAATGCGTACACAGATTTGTTTTTAAACGGTGCTGGGAACGATTTTAGGACATGCTTTCCAAGTTTTAAATAATTCACTGTACCTTTTGGGATGGGAGAGATGCTCCAGCGCTGCAGACTTGTTTGAAATCCTCAGCTTGTTCAGAATCAATTCCTATCGCCTTTGTGCGCAAAAAAGAGCTATATATAGACGCGTACTGCAGGCAGGCTGTACGTTCTGCAGGCTCAGGCCCTGCCTCACCCAGAGCAAAAGCCATGTCCTTTGTCTTTGGAGCATGGCCACTCCAGTGACGTCACAGCATCTTCGGTACAACTGTCTGGGTAAAACCAGAGCGTGGGTTTTAAATCAGCCTCTGACCTGGGGGAAGGTGGGGCAGCTGCGCCGTGGCAGGAGAGTGGGGAAGGACAGAGATCACACCTTGAGTCTTGTGTCCAGTTCTGGGCACCTCAACACAAGAGAGATATCGAGGTGCTGGAGCGAGTGCAGAGGAGGGCAACGAAGCCTGNGTCACTGGAGCCTCCTTGGCACTTTGGGTACGATGGCTCATTCCTACAATCTGACACCTGATGGAGCCCGTTTCAGACGCCTGAATAACCTGACGTGGCCTGAAAGTGGTATTCCCCCTCCCTATTTCTTTAGTATTTGGTAGGAGGAAGTTTGTCTGGGTTTTTTACCTCTCCACATTTTAATATTTTTTTTTTCCATTTTTTTTCTCATTTTACTCCTTAGAGATTCTACAATTTGCAGTATTTCCTGCTGTAAATAGATCCATATAGAAAGTGGAAGGTGAGCTATAAAAGGAAAACTGTTTGGTTCAGGCTTATGTTGCTACAACTACTCCCCCAGTTCTTCTCTCGGCAGCATTTGAGTGTAAATATCTCCTTGTCATCTGGGGGCAGGGTTCTCCTCGTGAATCGATGGCGTAGAGTGAATTTCACACGGGTGCAGTCCCCTGTGGTGTCAGGACAAGGTGGGAAAGCAAGATGTTCCCCCAAGTTTCTACCCAGACGTAGCTCGGCAGAGGCACCTTATCCCATCAGTCGATCAAGACAGCTATTTGAAGGCGTCGTTTAAGCCACAAAGAGCATAAGCTCCATCACTGTGTTTAACGTAATTTGTCACATATTGTCAAGATAATTTCTGTCCCTGGTGGGTTTTTTGTGTGTTCAGTGTTTCATGATGTGATCTGATAAAGGAATAGAGCAGAGACGGGACTTGGGCTTTCCATGTTCCACCCTTGAATGTGAAGTGGGATTTGCCATTGTAAAATGAAGAGAATATCTGTGCTTCTTTCCAGCTGAAGGGAGGAGGGATTGTAAGTAAAGAAGAGATACACTGAGCTCAACACTATGAGGTATAGAATCATGCTAAGTAACTTCTAAATAAATACCTTCTAATTAATAATACTAAATAGGAGTTTGAATGTGACTTCTTCAATCAAATCAAAGTCTGTGCCTTTTTTAAATCTTTTTTTTTTTTTTTCCCCAATAATGTACTGTGTTTGGAACTCTCTTACCTGTTCTTCCTGAATGTGATTATTGAAGATGGATAGCAGTACGTTTGGCTGTTGTCTCTTTAGGAAATCTTTTAAATCAGGGTTGGAAGCAGGATATTTTACGGCCTGTAGAGAAAGCGTCTAAAGGCTGCCGTTGTGTCGCTCAGGCAGGAACAACTGAAAGCCCTAATGCATTTTATCTGCTGTTCTGTTCCTCAACACTATAAATAATTCAGATCTGTTGGCTTAACTACTACTGGCAACTGTTATTTATTAAGAATGACTGAAATAACTATGTGGCTCAGTAGAACAGAATGCATTAGGGACTTTAATGTGAAACAGAATAGCTAAAACATTTTGATTATCCTTTAAAGAAAAACCCTAAAACCCTAAACCTGCCAATACTCTGCAAAGGACAAGTGACAGCGGGAATTAGGATGTGGTCTTTCCAGAGTAAGTGAAGGTTTATTCCTTTACAAGAGCACCCCCCCTGATCTTAGAGCCCCATTTACCCCCTGGGTGGGCATCGATGTCAGTAAATTTGAAACTGAGATTCTGATAGCGTCTTTAATTTGCCCACTGTGTGATGTTTGAACCTACTTGTAGGTATGTGTTTACCTGTAAAATTATTTTTAAAGGTGCTGTATAGTCTTTCCATGTTTGCTTTTAATTTGATTATCTTGCATGTCATGTTCAAGAGGAAGCAGGTTAAAGAGCAGCAGTATTTTCTGGTGATCGGTGCAAGCGGATTGCTGGTCTCTCGTTCCATTCCTGGCTCAGGGTTAATTAACAGTACCCGGCCCTTCTTGGTGCTCTTCATCATTAGAGTTGCAATTGCTTTCCAAAGGTCAATATCGTTATCCCTATTGTACAGACAAAAACCATGAAGTCATTGGGAGGACTGAGACGAGGGCAGGGTATTGCTGCAGCAGAAACAGAGCACGTTACTATGGAGTGGCAGATATTTGGCTGTACATCATAAGATGTATTACTGTAGAACACCAGAATGCTTTTGCAAGTCAACTGATTATAAATGGTGCATTTGGAATAAATTTTGTATCACAAAAGAGTTGACATCCAGGACTCAGATGACTAATTATCTAATCTTACATCTGGCATAAACACCCCAGCCATTTGTATGATGAACTGCGTTTCAGGGGAGCGAGAAGGGAGCGGGAGAACGTTCTCCGCTGACTCAGTGCTCATAAATCTTCTGGGGTGTGTTTTGCCTTATATTTGATATTTGCTCAATGGGTTGAAAGAAGTTAAGTGATCAAATGTCATTGGAAAATCCGGGCCTGCAGCTCTTATTTTTCCCCACGTTTACCTGGAGACAAATACTACGCTGCGAGCACAGTTATTTGGGGGCTGACTCTGTGTGGTGGGACCGAAAGCTCTTCCTTTGAATGGGCACCACGGATCTGTTGTCTCCACCTTTTTCTACAGAAGTCCTTTTACATCTGTGTGCCTTAATGATGGGCTGTGGTAGAGAGATAAATGAAGAGAGCGCTGTGTGCTGGTGGGTAGCATTTGTTTCATGTGCTTGAAATTAAGTCATTAACTACAACAGCACAAGGCATTTTTCTTTTTGACTCGTAATCAGAGGGCTCCAGCATGGTAATGGGGTCTGAAATAAAATAGGTGTTCTGCATGCAGGGATTTGCAGTTACATTCTCTTTCTGGGCACCCCAAACTTGTACAGTATATTCCTTTGGGTGAAGGGAGGTATCCATGAAAGTTTGTTCTAACAGCCAGAAGAAATAGATGAATCAGTGGGAGGTAAATTTAGAGAGCCGAACTTTTAGGCTCGGAGCGTGCCTGCTCTAACAAGGTGAAAAAAAAAAAGAACTTTTCTAGATAGCATGTCATTAAATTTTATAGTAAGGAGAGGAAAAAAAAAAAATCATCCAAAACTCTGACTAGAACATAAAATTCCTGAAATAAAAAGAACATATGTAAATATCTTCAGCACAAGTTTGGACACTCTCATCGATTTTAGACAGCATCTCATTCTGACTTGACAAAATACAGAATTGATAAATTAAGTTTTAGGTCTGCCGTGTGTGGTTTTATGCTGATGTTGGCACGCTTTCAGATGTAAAATTAAATTACTTTTTCCAATAAGGCAGCGTAGACTGAAGCATGGATTCCTTTCTTTGCTAATGGAACTAGTAGAAAGATATTGAATTATGCTGACTTTCAAATTGACTGAGAGCCAAAGAGAGAAAAATCAATGACATTTTTAGTGTCCTGTAGAGCTCTTAAACAGGCCTCTGGCTGGCAGAGGCACTCACTGCGAGATAACTGTGGTTGACGTTGGATTTCCAGTTAAGAAATGGATTTCTTCAGGTGAGTGTGTGTCTCGCAGAGACGTGGGCTGCGTTACTGCTCCAGCCAGGGAGGTGCTAAGTGGGCAGTGACTGGTTTTTGGAACAGCAGGGAGAAGACTCCGGTTCCAGGGTATGCGTGTCACTCGGGTGCTGAGCGGTTCTGCTGAGCAGAGAATGTGCTGTGTAAACACACCAGCTAATCCCTGTTAAGCAATCACAACACAAAAACAGAAGGAGCTTTTATCTGGGTATAAATTCCTGAAAGTCGCGTGTGTGGGTAGCGCCAATAAATTATTTTGATTAATTAATGAGAAGGCAAATACAGATTTATTTATTATTTTTTACTGTGTGTTTGCTTTTGCATAGCTGAGCCCTAGAGATCTGGGCTTTAGAGTAAATCAAACATGTGGCTTGCTGGTATTTAAAAAAAATTATAATAATATTTTTATACTTGTATAAAATGCATTTTATAGTGGTAATTAAAATTTAATAAAGTACTAACCAAGCCCTCAGAATCTTGCTGCTCAGATAGAAGAGATTCTGATTTAGACAGGGGGGGAAACTGCTATAGATATACATCCTTAATATCCCAGTGTTGTCATGGAGGTTCATGGATTCTGGTCCATTTTTGTAACAAAATAGGTTCTCTTTGCATTCCTTCAAAGTCTTGGTTTACCTTTCTTTTAATAACAGCTGGATAGAATACAGCTGTGAAGGACTCTAGTCCACAGATATGATTTTCAACAGCAAACTTTGTATCTGTAGTTCTTTGATGTAATGAGGAAAACTATCATACAGTCACTTCTGGGAATTCAATTTCTTGCTGTAATTTGGCTTTCAGCTCCTGGAAGATTCATCTTGGGTTTTTAAGGGTTGTTCATGTTATAGTAGATGACTTCTGTCATTTTAAAAGCAGCCTTTAATGCAGGTGGCATCAGCTCTACAGAGACTGAAATATAAGTAACCTCAGAACTGCCATATTGTGAGAATGAGTTAGAGAAATCATAGAATTAGGTTTCAAAGATAATATACAGACAATCTGTTCAGCAGAGTAGCTCTGCAGAAGCTGGTTTATGTCGTTTGGATTCTTCACAGTTCACCCCTTCAGTGTCAATTGTCTTTTAGTGACAGTCATAAAATCAGGAATGCTTATGAGTGGTTTGTGGTCAGCAGCCGTTTATTTTTCAGATAGACATGAGCCTTCACGACATTGTACCTCATCAAAGAGGCAAAGGGGACTTTTTTATTGTGTCTAGCTTACATTTCGTTATCTTTTTGTACTGTCTTGTGCACCTACCCCTTCGGAGAAAGGAAGTGGGGACTCGCTGCGTGGCAGCAAACGGACTGGAGATCTCAGTCTCATTCATCTGCTGAAGACAGTATGCTGACACTCACGGCTTCCCCATGACGACCCGTATTGTCGGATGGAGCTCGAGCAGCACCATTCTAAGAAGTAGATTTCAAAAGTCTGGTTTGTGAGGGAAGAAGGCTCTTGTGCTTGCTCAGTCTCTCTGTTCCTCCCACTGATAAGCTTCACCTCACAGGCCAGTTTCAATCACATTCCAAGAGATGGGTTGAGGTCTGAAAGATAGCTTGAACACCCATCAGTTTTCTGAAAACTGGAGGAGGGAAGGTGAGAATGATCCCTCCAAGGTGAGGGCAGGGGGGCTGAGCCCTGATGGATGTGTCTGGCAGAGCTGGGGGGTCAAAGCCATGCCCAGTCCCCAGCGTGTGCAGTTTGCCCTGTGGAAGCTGTTGTTGGATGTGGTCTGAAACACCTTGGAGAGGCTGAGCGCCTGTGCGAACGTTGCTGGAAAGGGGCCTGGTCGTAGATTTGGCATCCATGGAGAAATCCACTGCCAGCTGCCTCTGGACCTCAGCAGCTGGGAATTGGAGCTGCACTTGCCCGCAGGAGAAAGGAGGTAGGATACCCCTTGGCAGGCAGGTCTCCCAAGCAGTTGGATAAAAGAATACATAAACCACGCTCTTGCAATCACACTCGTGTGACAAATCTTTATCCTTCATTTATTTTTCTCAGCATCTTGCCAGTATTTTAATTTTGCTCTCTCTGCCCTGGTTTTTCAAATGACTTCGATACACCATGCAGCACGGCACTTTCTTTGCCTCCTTATGTATGATATCCCATCAAGAACCCCTGAGGGACGAGTCCTGCACCTGAGGCCCTTTATGGGATCAGCGCCAGCGCGCTCTAATTGAGTTCTATGGGTTTGCTAAGGTTTCCCATCTGAGCACCAAACGTGATTTCCTGGAGGTTTCCATTCATCCCTATTTCACGTTCACCTTTACTAGAGAGAGCGTTCTGTTGACTCGCGCTATCTCATTAAAAACCATGAAAGAGTTTGTATATTTTTATCCCAGATGAGATCTTCATTTGTGAACAAGTCAAAACCAATGTCTTTGCCTTGTAGTTGTTAACAAGTGATACTTAACAGGCCGTTTCTAAAGGCGTTTTTAATTGTTGGGGTTTTGGTGGGGTTTTTTTTTTAAGGTGATTATTTTTAAATTGAGACTCCAGAGTATTTTTACCTTCCTTAGTCATAGCTGTCAAATATGAGCTTCACGTAAGTTTTTATTCTCTTTTATGAGAAGGACTTCTAGTGGTTGCAACTAAGTTGAGAACTTGTATTGTTCACCATCAGCAAAACCTTGGGGCCTAGTAAGAACTTGCAAAGGGAATTTTGGTTCCTTCAAAACTGGGTTTTATTCTCATTTGCTGTATTTCTCTGTGGAAACATGCCTGAGACCTCACCAAAGTGCTTTGACAGGTAAGATACAGCTATTACCAAATAAGTAGGGTGATCGATACCCACAGTCTGATTGGTACCTTAAACTTCTTAATCCAGCTGTTGAAGATGTTATTTGATGAGCGGGTGCACCTCTGGTTTGGGGTGGGCTTTTTAATGTCCAGGTAAGACAGATGGATAGATCCAGATCAGGCTCTGGAATATTGCAGTGAGCACAAAGATCTATCACCACAGCGTCGGTATAGAATAAGGGCATGGTAAACATGTCAGGAGGAGTATTTTTTTGTAATGGTTGTGTATTATGTTTCTGTTGCTTACAACTGTCACCACAAGGACAGAATCATTTTGAATGTGACCAGGCAGCTGTCTCTGTGAAACCTATAGATAGCAGCTTCCTTGTGTAGCACATTTTCAGCTTCTTCAAACAGATTTATCAAGCATCTTTTCTGTCTCAACACTGCCAGCTCAAATGACTTCTCAAGGAGCTTTGCTTATGCAATCTTTTAAAAGGTGCATTGTTTTTTTCTTCTGTTTGTTTCTTTCTGTGTGTGTGTGCTGGCTTTTTTTAGTAACTCACTGCAGCAGCTAAAATCTAGTGCAGGGTTTCACCATGTGTTAGGAAAAAAACCATACTCCATTTGTCCACCGTGACCAGGCTTTAAATCAGCATCCAACCTCTCACCAGCTGTGCAGAGGAGCACGGGTCAGAGCAGGGTGGTGAGCTCGCAGGAGAGACGTGCTGTGAGAGCGAGGAGAGGAGAACCTGCAGAGACAGGAGCTGGAAATAGCAACTGCTTGGCATAATTAGTAGATACATCCGTAATCATTTTAGGGTCTAAGGACCTCTTAACAGAATATTCCTCGTGGAGTCTTTCTCCGAGGCAGATGTGACTTGCAGGAGTGTTATGGTTTGAAGAACCCACAACAATGTATTGTCATTTAGACAATATTCTCTCACCTGATGACTTCTCCCCACCTGGGAAGGGGAATTGGGGAAAAACCAAGGAGACCCGAGGGTTGAAATATAAACAGACTTCATAGAATAAGTCTAAATAATTAATGTTAATAATACTGGAAAACCAATAGTGATCCCAGTACCAATACAAAATACACCAGGACTATCCCCAGCCCGTTCCATCAGTAGGAAGCTCTGTGTTCCCAAGCAGGGACAGCAAATGTGGACACAGGGAGCGCTGTGGCTTTGTGAGGAAGGGAAGGGCTCAAGGCTATGTCACCAGGGCAAGGAGTTCTCAGGATGGCAGCCACCAAGGGAGAGAGAGAACTCCTCAGCAAACTTTCTAATTGATATTGAATGTGATGTTCATGGTATGAATTTACCCTGTTGGCAGCTTGGGTCCAGTGCTCCAGCCTTGTTCCTCCTCAGCCCCGCACCTGGCAAGGCTCAAAACACTGAGACCTTGAGACCCATAGCTGGCTATAAAGTTAATGCCTTCACAAATTCAGACACTAGAGTCTTCTAAAAGTGCAGTTTTCCCAGGCATTGGAAGAAACCCTACTGCAAAGTAAAATAACTGAAAGAGCAATTAAACCTGTGTTGCTAAAACCAGGACAAGGAGTAGGAGACAGAGAGAAGGTCCTCAGCTGGTGGCCTGTCTTCATGGATGGGCACTGACATGGGAGGGCCGGGTAAAGAGCCAAAAGGATCTTTCCAGAGAATTCCCCTGCTCATTGCTGCTGCAGTTCACAGCATGGGAACTTGCAGTAATAAAGACTTTAAAGGCTTCTTCAAAGAGCTTCCAGGCTGTATCGGAAGCTCCATCTGCAAGACGTCTCCTGAGACTGTGGAGTGTTTTGTAAATACAGGCTGGGGACAAATGAGGTTTTTCTTAAATTGAGTCTTGCAAAACTTGCTTTCTAACAAGAACTTGCAGCAGGCCACGCTAACACAGGAGTGTTTACCAAACTGCATCCCTGGTGTAATGCCTTTTGGAAAGGGTGCAGTTAGCTTGTCATCCCTACAAAGTCTTTTACTAACCCAGTAAATTATAGGCCTTATGGGAATGTGCTGTGCTTGGTTCTTTTCAGGTCATGTTCTTGGTCCTGGCTTGCTGCGTGAAACCATATACGATGCTTTATCCCGTTTGCCTGTGGGTTTGGTTTGTGTTTCAGCAGATTGAATAGCATTTCTATTTAAATCATGGTTCGTTCTAACTAAAACAATTGCTGTTCTGTAGTGTCCGGGGATCCTTGAGGTAATAGGAACACTGCATGTTTGGTGATTTACCGACTGCTTTGGCCTTTGAAAGGCAGCAGTGCGTTTCGGTCCATTTTTCCTGCTTTGTTTGGGTTAGTGATGCCTCATCGGTGACACCAGACCGTGACAGCATTAAGTATTTTCAGCACTCATTGCGTGTCTTGGTCAGGGCCAGGAATGTGCCTGGAGCATGGTTTCCCCAGCAGCAGTGTTGATGCTCCAGGAACACCAGCGTTACTGCATTTTAAGGACTTGATGTCTGTCTTTTGTGGTTTTCTGCTCTTGAGAAGCATTCAGATTTTCTAAAAACGTGTGCTTCCTGGAGTTGTTCATGACTGCACATTCCTGGCCTGCATCAGACTAAACCTGCCTGTCTGGAGCTGTTGTTTGCCCGGGTGTTCCACTGGGTGTATGAGAACAGAGAATATGGAGCGAGGAAGAACGTATGAAAGCTGCATAAATCTGGTATAGGTTGAAAATATCTCCTGCTCTCATCTTGATGCTTTCCCCTTCAGTTGTGCTCTTAGCTAGACATCTCAGAGTATTTTACCAACGCGGAATTAAGCCTTTTACAGCCTTCCTGCTTCTCCTCCTCTCCCCCAGAAAATGACTTTGTCATCCCTTGCTTGTAGGTGAGGAATAGAAGGTCTGAGTGGTGAAGTGACTTGTCCAGGGTCAGCTCCTGAATGGGTGGCACGGATCTAAATAGACAAAACCATTCTAGCTCTCTGCTGAACAAGATTGTGCCCTCCCAGTTCTAATTTGTCATAATTTCAGGACTGATAACATTTGAGCGTCTAGAATGTGGCAGAAGAGTTTGTTTTCCGCAGCCAATGGGTAATCCTTGGTTACGCCGTCAGCAGGACGCAGGGCACCTCCCGTGGCCCCGTGGATCCTCTCTGCCACTTCTTGATTTGAGTAAAAGGTGTGAGGAGAGGGGTGGGTACCACTGGTGTGGAAAAGTCTGGTCATTCCAGTGTGAGTCTCTGCTGTCTTGTGGGATGCTGTAGGTGCTCACTGGAATGTTCAGTGTTGTGATAAAAACAAAGATCCCAGACCTGATTCTTCATTTGTCTTGGTGTAACAATAATGAACTGTCCTGAGAGCAGTTCGGCTCCAACATCTAATCTATTTTAAAAGAAGAAAAATAAACTCTTCAGTGCAGTCTGCTGTTCCTTGGAGGGGAGAAGTAATTCAACTGAAGTCCTCTCAGGAGCCAAGAGGGAGAAGTAAATTTGGAGTTGTGCTAATCAGGAAGAGGAAGTCATCTGTCTGCAGCTGGTCACTTCCCTGCTTACACAGCACAGTCCTGTGGTGGCTGCATAAGAAGCTTTGTGATGAACAAATGTCAAGGGCAATTAATTCTTTGGCAGGCAGCTGTTATTATTAGGACAGAGCGGCCAGACAAAGAAGGAAAGCCTTCAGCTGATTCGTTTTCTCTACTTTTTCCATGGAAATCGATGTCACTCAAACCCCAGTGGTGAACTTCCATGCAATAAGAATTTTAAATTTGCCATCTCTGGTGGTTTGGTGGGTGTGGTTTGGTTTTTGTTGGTTTTGGTTGTGGGCTTTTTTTTTTCACAAGGAGACCTCATACTAGATTTAGAGCACAGAGGAATAGCCCAGAGAAAATGTTTGGAAAGTCTTCACCAGTTTAATGCTATCAGGAAGGAGCAGAGTTGTGTGTTAAACTGGTAACATAATAATACGTGGGCTGAGCTAAGCTCACTTCAGACTGCTCTTCTCAAACTTAATTGATGGAAACGGCCCACTTTTAGGCTTGATTTATTACCTTGGTGGAGTTATTCCAGGGTTGTTGCGATGCAACTGTGGGTGTTCTAAACACACCCACGCTGCCAGAGAATCAGGAAGGATGTACTTAAAATCAGCTAATTTATCTAATAACATCTTTAGCAGCTTTTTGTGTAGGTTTAGCATTGTGATGGAAATGCACTTTTTGGCTAGCTAGAGAGCTCCTGTGTGAAAGGGCTGGCACTGCCCGTAGGGACCTGTAAAGAGCGTTTGGAGCCGACTGGGGAAGTTCTCTGACCAGCTACACACACTCTAACCACACCTTTCAGGTTTGTGATCTGTCACGATGGCTAAAATAATATCTAAAATTTCAGATATGGATGTTCATGACTCTGGGTCTTTGTAGAGGTGGCCTTTGCACCTTCCCAGCCCTGGCAGAGCAGAGGTTCTTTGTGCTGGGGTGTGTTTTTTCTCTGCTGTTTAGGTCCTGAGCATTTCAGCGACTTGTGGCGCCTCGGTTCTTAACCGGGTTCCCTCTTTGCCCATCAGTGGGCATTCTTGAGGGGTTGATTAGAAGTCACACAACCCAGGTTTGGTTTCCCGACCAAGTTTCAGCTGGTGAGGGGTGAGCCTCGGACTGGGAAATGAGCTCAGATTTCTCCAGGCGCCTGTTGTGTCGGTGCCTGAAGCGAGCTCTGGCTGCCTTCGTCACTGCTTTCAGCGCGGATTCTTCTGGGGTGGGTTATTTAGTTTGAGCCTTAATCCTCCTCCGCGCTTCTTCTCAGGCGGCTGCTCTCGTGGTGTCACGATCTGCTGCCGTAGTCATTCCAGCCCGGGCACCCCGACCCCTCGCTATTGCTGCAAGGGGCAAACCGCACGTAAGGCGGGCGGCGACCAGAATGGCCACTCCGGAGCCTTGGAGCTACTAACACAAAATGAAAAACCTGCTCTTTGTGAGCTGAATAAAGGTGGACTAGACAGAAAAAGCCAGTTTCTACACACACCAGGAGTAAAGGAGGCCCCAGTGTGTTTTCCTCTTGCCGGTTACTCTCACCGCCGGGCGTTGCCGTGTGTAAATAGGATCAGAGTTCCTGGGTTGTGCGGGGAAGAGCCGGTCCTAAGACGGCTGATTTCCTCCAGCAGTCGAGCTTCATTAGCGCCCGCGTGGCTGAGGCTGGAGGCGCTGCGTGAGCGGAATGCCGGGCTGCTAATTCTAGGAAATACTCTTACCGGCGGCGCAGCAGCGCGGGTCGAGTGGCTCCCGCGTAACTTCAGAGCTCAGAGCTTGTCTCGCCACAGCTTCTCTCTTGGACGATGCTATTTATTGCTGGCCCTGTAGTTAAATAACTTACAGATACGTTGAATGGTAAATAAAGGGGTGGGAGGACTTGTTTTGTGTACCTTTTCCAAATCTGTTACATAATCGTACTGTTTGTAGCAGCTTTTGGTTCTTGGTATCTGGAAAGTTTTATGGTAAAATGGCTTTTCAAAAAAACAACAAACCAACCCAACAAACCAACCAGCACCCAAGTGCAGTAAATCTGATTTTTATTCTGGAATTCAGATTTCACTGCTGAAGCTACAGCATGTGGGCCAGGTTAGGATGGCAGTTGGCTTGCCTGGGCAGAGAACCAAATGTGAACGCAAGTGACGGTTGCCATGTGCTTCCCAGGCTCCAGAATGAAGTCTGACAAGGCTGGTTTCGTGTGTTGAAGCTTTTCTGCTCTGGGTCTGGTGGGACTGATGCTTCCCCCTCTCCAACCCAGCAGAGGAAATGGGTTAAGGAAGTGTATGTGCCCGTCGCCTGTTCCTTGGACTACCTGGAGCAGAATTCTCTTGCTCATGGCTGGTTGTTTTTGGCTGAAATGAGCTCATGTACCTCTGCCTAGTTCTGCAATGGCAGACACGTCTTGGGCAGGACATTGTTACCCTGGTGCTAACTATTAAGATGGAAATTTCAGGCTGTGTCAGCAGGAGACACCTGGAGAAGTTAAGGCAGACCAACGGGAAACGCGTACGCATAAATTAAGAGGTATTAAACGTCTCTTGAATGAGAGAACGTACATTAAAGAGGCCTTGCTTTGCTATAGATTAATTAACCTTGGGAGATACCAGGCTTAATTAAGCTACAGTGAGTTAAAGCCACTTTACTCTTGATAGAGATCATTCATGAGGGAGCTTTTTAACCTTATGCACTTCAACTTCATACCTCCTGTCTGTGGGTTTGCCTGGGCTTTCAGTGTCCCTTGGTGAGGTTTTGGACACTTTGAGAACTGAGGCCTTCTCTGATCCTTTGGAATCCTGACGCCAGTTCTTAGGAGAGACTTGAATGGGCTTAAGATAAAAACTGTACAATAGAAAGTATGTGCTAAGCAAGGGTCTGCAGACTCTGCAGAGGGATTCAAGTCTAGATCTGAAAAGCATTTGAAGAGATGTCAAGGAATGGATCATTGAAACTTAAGAGACAGGGAACACAGGAGTGAAACAGGGCCACTAATACCCATCTGGGGAGTGTGAGGCCTTGCTGCAGGGTTGTGGCGCTGCCTAGCAAAGCAGAATTGGCAGTTTTACAAGTCTCGGCTCAAATTCCTGTTTGTTTCTAGAAAAGTACTGTTATGTATTTCCCTGACTGCAAGCAACCTTGCTAAATCAGATGAAAATATCTTTTTGTGGGTTTCTTTTCTTTTCTTTTTTTCTCCTTTTCCAGCAATTGCCCATCGTTTTTGGCTGCTGCTTTAGCCAGAGCAACTTCAGATGAAGTCCTTCAGAGCGATCTCTCCGCACACTACTTACCAAAGCACGTGGACAACGCAGATGGGATCATACGTAAGTACAGCCGCTCACGCTAACGTACAATTTCACATGGGTGGATCTTCCATTCACACTGGATACTGGAACACTTTGCAGCTAATTTAGAGATTTTTAAAGTCAGCATTGACTTCAGTGCTCCATCCAGCCTGCCCACTTGAATGGTACTGGATTTTCCTCAAGTTAGCTCTTTTCTAACCACTATTTCAACAAGGTCAGACTAGATTTCTTGTAAAGGAATAGCCTGTATTGATGTAAAAATATTAATGGGGAATTTGCCACCATTCCTGTTAGAGCTGGTGGCTAATTTCTTAGTCAAAACATTCTCATCTTTGAATCTAGTCTAGTTTCAACTTCTATTGAATTCCTTCTCTCTTTTTAAAGGCCTTTCTCTGCTTGTACTTGAGTCTTTCAACAATTTTGTTCTCCCTAAGAGCAGGAGAAATCTCTCCTTTCTCTTAAGTGCAGCTTCATAAGACTGTACCTGGTGGCCCTAAATGTCTTTATATGTACTACGTGGTCCTGCGGGTGGGTGCCAGTTGTCTTCCATCATCATTAGAGCAAAGTCAAATATATGTGGGAAGAGATAATTCAATTCTGAATTATTTCAGGCAGTGTAGTTTTCACGATGGCTTTTAATATGTTATTTTTAGTTTGGTTTAGTAAAGGATAATATAAAGATATTCCATGCTTAAAAGGAAAAATTCCTTCTCTCCGTTTCCCTGTGTTGGCTAACAAGACTCCTGC
The DNA here is from genome assembly GCA_013400555.1 of Jacana jacana. NCBI lineage: Eukaryota > Metazoa > Chordata > Aves > Charadriiformes > Jacanidae > Jacana > Jacana jacana. Next base: position 44,333 of record VZTM01002081.1, read on the forward strand.
AGCATCCAGCTCAAACCCACGCACACGAGTCTCACATCTATTCAGAGGAGTTCTGTCATTTGTTCTTGAAAATGCGGTCAGGAAACCACGTTGTCCATTCCTTCCATTTCCTTAGGGGATAAACAGGAGATAGAAATCTGGCTCTTCAAAAGGGGAGATTCTACTGTATTTCTTAGAGGCCTACAGCAACCCAAGAAAAATAAAAACATGCCATGGGTTCCCTTTTTGTAGGTATTGCTGCCTCCTCCTGCTGAGCAGGTAAATGGAAGAGATTTGTCATTGTTCTGGCTGAGCAGCCTTCATTAATTTCAAATTGAGATCTCTGAGACTTGCATAAATATTTGACAGTCTCCAAGGAAATGTTGACTAAGCCTCCACACAGAATATCTAAAGAGTTCAACAAAAAAAGGAAAAGAAGAAAAAAGCCCCACAAAAGCCTCACACCTACAGAAATTGCCATTTAAATATATCTAAATCTGTAACACATGGATGCAAACATAGATTGATGTGTGTTCAGGCTACAGCAGGCACTAAAAATACAACTCCAGCTGCAGTGTGTTGAGGTGAGTTGTCATAATGAAGGTGCTTGAAGAAAGCAAGCCCCTTTCCTGATGCAATGTAAAGTGGTAAATCGTGAAGATAAAGAGGGAGAGGAAGAGAAAGAACACCTTCTGGCCCATAATAAAGCAATGGTTTCGTATGAATACTGCAATTTCAAACAACACACCATGATTGATAATTTTTGACATGGAGCATTAGATCAAGTGATGCAAGGTTTGGGTAAGGAAACTGTAAAAAACCCTAGGGGAGGTTCCTGCAGGAGTGAAGGACGTTTCATGGCTGAAGGTTGGTAACTCCACGCCAGCCAACTTTCTCAGACAGAGTCCTTGGAGAAGCCCAGGCTCATTGCTTGGAAGAGAGCAGTGGCTGGTGAGTGCCCCAGCTGCTACCATGCAGGGAGACTTTCTCACTTTGGAAGAAGGCAAAGGGGAGTGCAGCAGGTAATGAAGAGGAGATCTCTGCATCGTGAAGCGCTCGGAGTTCGCTGTTTACCGTGACGGTGTTTGGACGGCTGCAGAATGCAAAACCCAGCTGAATTTGGCTCTCTGGTTTTGATACCCAATTCTGTGTCAGTTTTTCTTATGAGCCCAGAAAGCCTTTTACTCTGTGTAATACAAGGAGACATTTACCTGATTTGCCTCAAGTTTGAATTTGCTGGAAGAAAAAAATGATTCCAGGTTTCCTTAGTGAGAGGTTTCAGTCTGAGCAGTGCCCCGTGACAAATCATGTGGCGTGCTTAGGACTGGTGAAAGCAGCTACTGGTGTGCTGGTGGAAAGGAAATTGGAACCTTCACAAAAGAAGAATGCTAAATTTAAAAGAAGAAAAACTGTTTTGAACCCAGGAATGTTGGAATGCAAGAATATGGGTCTGCATATTCAAGGTGACCGTGTGTCTGTGAGTATCAGAGTAGAATCTGAGAGTCATAGGCCATGACTGACCCTTCCAGTTAAGCTGGAGAGGACTGAGAAAGCTTTCATGAGAACAGAAAGATGTTTGATTTCTCTTTTGAAAGGTCAGGTTAAGAATGCTTAGTTTTCTTTTTCATGGAGGAAGGTATTCACATGGGCGTTGAGCATTGTTAACCATCCACCAGAGGAGGCTGGGCAGTAGGACCCCATTACATGGTGGGAGGTAACTAAAATACCACAAAGGAAATTGCCAAGTCCCACTGCCCAGTCTGTCCCGGTACTAGGAGAGGAGATTACTGGAACTGAGACACAAAGAGATCATGGACTAGTCAGAAACTGGAATTCCTAGATTAAGGAAAACCTTGGTTGTTGGCTTGATGACATGTCTACAGACCCAGGTACTGATCCCTGTTGTCACACTGTCTGCTTTTTCAAGAAAGATCTTAACATTTAGGTAGTAAAAAGCAGAATCTGATTACTGGTATTCTTTCTCCCCTGATTTTGCCCTAAAAGAAGTCAGTCCTGTTTGGGAACAATAACGCCCGAGCTGAATTTCCCACTAGCCGTGGTACAATTAATCTCTGCTTCCAAGGCTGGGGATTTTGGAGCAGCAGGAGGGAAATGAAATTCTCCGTGACACAACCACAATGACAGCTGAGTCAGCCCTGGCTCAGTGCTGCAGCATTAACAATTGATGAGTAATTTACAGCTGTGAGGGGGTGGTTTCACTGTTGTGGGCCTTTTGCCTGTTTTAACCTCAAGAGCAATTATTGATGATGCTGACACTACGCATCAAGAGTCCTTCCCCAGCTTTCCTGGAGCCCCTTTAGGGACTGGAAGGGGTTCCAAGGCCTCCCCGGAGCTTTCTCTTCTCCAGGCTGAACCCTCCCAACTCTCTCAGCCTGTTCTCACAGCAGAGGGGGCTCCAGCCCTCGAAGCATCTTTGTGGCCTCCTCTGGCCCCGCTCCAACAGGTTCAAACATATCTTGCCCCTAAGGCTCTTTGCCCCTAATCTCTATAGCCCACATCTTGTGTAGACCTAGTACAGAAATCAGTAAATGCTGCTTTTAGGCTCTTCACAGAATTTCTGTGAACTGAGAGGTGCTGTAAACCTGCCCTCTGCTCCCTGTATTTGGGCAGTTCCTCCTCCAGGAGTTGATTGACACTTGTGGGTGGCTGCTGTTTAGCTTTGAAGATCTCTGGCTTTGGTGAATGATCATGAAAAAGGAGATTTTGATGTGTTCAGCGCTGATTCTTACATCCTGTTTTCCTGCCCTGAACTTCAGAACAACTGTCAAGTGCCCGAGTCCTCCCATTTTAAAATTGCCATTTCTCAACAGTGACAGTTCAGCATTTTCTTAAATTTAAGATCCTTATGGATTTCTCATTGGCTGGTGCGGGTTTCTTTGACACACAGTCTAGCCAGGAATCTACAAATGGTGTAATGAAACTATTGCTCTAAGACCAGTACACCAGTGCAATGGATGGTGGGTTTCTCCTACAGGACCACCCCCCTGCAGAGCGACCCAGGGGATCAAACGCCAAGGGAAATGTACTGGCTTTTCATTCTTCCTGATGCTGCAAATGAGTTCCCCAAAGGCACAGGCGGAGGGAGGGGGGAATGTTTAAGTTAAAAAACACAAACAATGAGCTGCTTACTGATGAGCCCTGATTATGGCGAGTTTGGCTTCCTCCTTTCATGCATCAGAGCCCAGGATTTCCCTGCTGACATCCATCTCGACTGCTTGGCTTCAAATGGGTTCGTTTCATCTTTGTAATGTATGCAAGGAAATATAAAAAAAATCCCCCACTTAGTAGCACTCTTAGCCTTTCATTTGTGGTTGTTTTGCCTTCCCCAGAGATTGAGACCGTGAAGCTGGCCCGCTTAGTGTTCAGCAAACTGCACGAGATCTGCAGCAACTGGGTGAAGGACTTCCCCCTCCAGCCGAAGCCCCACCGCTACTACGAGACGTCCATCCACGCCATCAAGAACATGCGCAGAAAGATGGAAGACAAGCACGTCTGCATCCCAGACTTCAACATGCTCTTCAACCTCGAGGTGAACAGACATGACAAATGCCTACACTGAACCCCGTTTCTTAAGGGAAACTGGGCAGTCTTCTGTGAATATGAATCACAGAATGATATAGGGTTGGGAAGGGACATCTGGAGGTCATCTAGTCCAAACCCTCTGCCAAAGCAGGTCCTCCTAGAGCAGGTTGCACGTGAGTTTGTCCAGGCACGTTTTGACCATCTCCAGAGATGGAGAGTCTGCCACCTCTCTGGGCAGCCTGTTCCAGGCCTCTGCCACCCTCAAAGGGAAGAAGTTCCTCCTCATGTTTAGATGGAACTTCTTATGTACAAGTTTGTGCCCATTTCCTCATGTCCTCAAAAAGCCGTAGCTGTGAGGGACTTGAGGAGCATTGAGAGTCAAGAGACAAACCTGGTCTTAAGTGAGTTCAGTTGATGCCCTGTGACCACAGCAGCAGTCTGACATGCAGTTTCTATGCAGGGTATGTGGAATAAAAGGGCAATTTTCACAGACTTCTGGTGAAGTGTCATCTAACTAAACAGAGTTTGTATCTGGCCTGTCCTGATGTGGCCACTGGTGCAGGGGCTGAAGGACTGACCTGCCATGGTGTGGAGAGCAGCCCTGCTTTTGTGAGGGGCAACTGATGCATTGTAATACTCTGGGGTACACCAAGGTAGGAGCTTCTCCTTGGCTGAGGATGCAGGTGTAGAAGAGGATTGCCCATGGAAATGAGGCAATGGTTCAGCTTACAGGTCATCACCACTGCCAGGTGTCTGCAGCGGTGAGTCTGTGCTGCCTTTTTAACCCTTTCTCTTGGGAGGAAGAAGCCAAAAGCAAGAATAAGAAAAGAAAGGAAAGAAATAAACTCGTGGGAGAACAGTGTGCCATTCACACCAGAATCCAGCAACAGGAGCAGTGTGGTGGAACTGGGGCCAGACTTTTATACATTAATTTCTTTACGTGGCCATTGGTCAAACTCTTGCTTGCTCTTCCCTCAGATATCATAGAAAACACAAAACTCGATGCTGAAGAATGGCAAATAGAAGAAAGTGGCAAGAATTTTATCTTTGGGATCAGATTGCTGCATAATTGATTCTTTATTATATCTCATCACTTTAATAACCATCTTCTGCCCCATCCACATTCTTGCCTTTAAATGATATTAATGCAAACAGAGGCAGATGTTTCCTCTGCCTGTCAGTTGTCAGCCTTCCAATTCCAATTTGTGGTGGAGCCCATTACTTTAAAATTACAATGTGCAAATATTCTAGTCATTGAGCTGGCTGTCAAGGTTGAATTGGTGCTGACAGTGGGTTGGTGTGTTCCATGGATGAATAGGCACCGGCGCTGCTGTCTCCTGGTACGGCATTGTTCCTCGGCTTCAACAGATAGGGGGAAGCTGGGAAAACTGACTCAAGGAGTGATTTTGCTGGATTTGATTTGTGAATGTAATCACAATTATCTGATGAGACAGCACTTACATATTTTTTTTAAAAAAAAAAAACAACCCAAAACCAAACAGGCATCTGAGGTGATACGGATTTGATGTCAAAAATAAAGAAGAATGAAAGCAGAGTCTGGCTGGTTTCACGTTTTAACTGTTCTGGCATTTTATCCCCAGTGGATTCCAGTCTTGATGTAGACTTCATGCAAACTGTATTGGATGTTCTTCTCCCTCTGTGGTTTTTGTAGTCACAAAACCTCCTGCACAATCTGATGAGAATGGCACTTTCTATTTGAGCTGAGTGACTGAATTGTAGCAAATGGAACATAAGGAGCGCTGAGAGCGCTCCACGGGTGATTCTTTTAGGGCACCTCTTGCAGTTTGCAGGGAGAGTTCATCAGCAGTAAGGTGGAAATATCTCACTGAGCCAAGTGAAGACAGGCTGAGTAGCTTGTTTTCCCAGTGCAGACTGTGCCTCTACGTGCAGTTTTAACGAGGACACCACAAACCTCAAGTTCAAAAGTTTTAAGACGATGCAATGAGCTGTTTGCGTGTCTTTCTCCTGAGTTCTCAATGTGTTCCCATTGGCAGGACCAAGAAGAACAAGCCTATTTCGCAGTGTTTGATGGTCATGGGGGAGTGGATGCTGCCATCTACGCCTCCATCCACCTCCATGTCAACATGGTCCACCAGGAGATGTTTCAGCATGACCCAGCAGAGGCACTGTGCCGGGCCTTCCGGGTGACCGACGAGCGCTTTGTCCAGAAGGCAGCCAGAGAGGTGATTGCGTTACCTGGGCTTGACTCTGGGAGGATTAACCTATAAATTCTGCCTCTGTTAGCAGGGGCGCCGCAAGGGCTGTGCTGAGCACAGACCAGGGGCCAGCACAGCGCTGCCCATGACACAGCCCATGGAGCTGGTTCTTCTGCTGGGCTTCTTTTGTCTTCCATAAGGATGTTCCAGCTGCCGCTTCTCACAAGGCCCCGTTCATTGAGAAGGATGCTGCTGCTATTCTTCTGTTCACATGCTGACTGGGTTTAGCCCTTGGGGTGGGTTTTTTTTCCCCTCAGCTCTACACCACATGTTTTTCTTAGTTCCAGAAAGCAAGAATAAACGTGGAACTGAATCCTAGGCCTCCTAAAAACTCATGCAAGGGCTGAGTTAAGTGCTGGGGACTCAGATGCTTAGAAATAAACCTCCCTCTGAGTTTGTTAACGTGGATGCATTTCCGCTAACAGACAGGAGACAGGCCCAGGACAATGGCTGAGCCAGGAGCACAGAGATAAGGAGCAGAGTCCCGCTTCTGAGAGGCACAGGGCAAAATTCTGCAGCCAGGTTGGCTCTGGGAACAGTCGTAGCAGTAAGGAAGGCACCGGGTGTTAGTCCTCAGTATTGCAGTATCAACACGTTCTGTCCTTCAGTTAAGCAGAAAAACGGTTCTTCTTGGCTTATTGAAAACTGGGGGCATTTTTTTTTTAAATCCTTTTTCTGTTTTGTTTTGTTTTTTTACCCTATCCAGAGTCTGCGCTGTGGAACCACCGGGGTGGTGACCTTCATCCGAGGAAATATGCTGCACGTGGCGTGGCTTGGGGACTCCCAGGTTATGCTCGTGAGGAGAGGCCAAGCTGTGGAGCTGATGAAACCCCACAAACCAGACCGAGAGGTGAGAAGGTCCTGCTTTAGGCACACCCAGGCAGTGGCTACCACTGGAGCTGACAGGTATCACCCTTAGGTGGGATGCCGGGACGCTCTTGCCTCACCAATGTCTCTTGGAGCGGCAGCGCGTGTCCCCATTGTCCTGCTTTGTTTGGAAGCTGGACTGGGTTCCCATGCAAGTCCTTAGATCACATCTGGTAGGGCCTGCAGCCTCCACCACGCTGTGTTTGTGACAACACCAAATCTTTACTGAAGAGTTGAGAGTGTGCTGGCAGTTCTCAGTGCTCTGCCCAACCAACACTTGTGTTGCCTTCCTGTTTAGGACGAGAAGAAGCGCATCGAGGCACTTGGTGGCTGCGTGGTCTGGTTTGGAGCCTGGAGGGTGAATGGGAGCCTGTCAGTCTCCAGAGCTATTGGTAAGAATGTGCTTTGATTCTTCTTTCAGTCTGGCTTTTCTTTTTAATGAAAACTTCCTTTCTGTAGTGATCAGTGTTTGAAATACAGCTGACGATGGCGCTGTCAGCAATAACCTCTTTTTATCTCTACAGTTCAAGGGGATAACTTCCAAATCATTCTTTTTCCTTGAGAGGTTGGAGCCATTGGCTCCACTCTGTGTGAATAAAAGGCCTTCCAGATGCTGTGGCTGCAAACCCACCGCCTTGTGTGTCTCTGTGTCGTTTTTCCACAGGGGACGCCGAGCACAAGCCATATATCTGTGGGGACGCAGACTCTGCCTCCACTGTATTAGATGGCTCTGAAGACTACCTCATTTTGGCCTGTGATGGCTTCTATGACACAGTCAACCCCGATGAGGCAGTCAAAGTGGTGGCTGACCATCTCAAGGAGAACAACGGCGACAGCAGCATGGTAGCACATAAATTAGTGGCGTCCGCTCGGGATGCCGGTTCCAGCGACAACATCACTGTCATCGTGGTATTTCTCAGGGACATGAACGCAGCAGTGGCTGTGAGCGAGGAGTCGGACTGGACAGAGAACTCTTTCCAAGGTGGGCAAGAAGACAACGGGGAAGATAAGGAAAACCATGGAGACTGCAAACGGCCCTGGCCCCAGCACCAGTGCTCAGCACCTGCAGACCTGGGCTATGAGGGACGAGTGGATTCCTTCACCGACAGAACTACCTTAAGCATAGGATCCAGCGTTCACCCGTTCGATGATCAAGGCTATTTAGACCTGACAAAACCAGAACCTAGTTCCCCTCGGAGTGCCAAAGGCCTGCCACCCCTCCAAGTGTTTAGTCCTGGCAAACCAAAGAGTGTCACTTTGCTCAGCGGCTTAGCAGTGAAGAACGAATCCCCGGAGCGGATTGTCCCCGCGTCGTCCCTCTGCGGACAGAGCGATCCCAGGGGGCACCACGCTCCTCTCGGGTTGGGGGCTGCAGGGCAGAGCCTCTACAGGGCGAAGGGTTTATCCCCCGTCTTCTTTGGGCTGGAAGATGAACTGTTCAAATCCCTGGGAAAACGAGCCGCGTCCTTTCACTTCCGACCCTGTAGCGGGAAGAGGCGACGAGGAGCCAGGCTCAAACCAAAGTTTCACACGTCGCTCCTGGCTCGTGAGCCTTCCCCTAGAGAGGGGTCGAGTCTGTCCTTCCCCGTCCGGGGCTGCGCTGGCAGGAGGTTGTCGGTGAGACACTCCCCGTGGTGGAGGCTGCCCGCTCGGAGCGCCTGCAGCGAGAGCATGGTTTTGCTGCGAAGACAAAGTCATTGTATACCAGATTCATACCTTCATCAACGCTGTAAAATGTAACCCGTCTCCCTCGTGTTTCCCCCCGTCAGACTCCCCAAATAGACATCCCCCCCAGTAAAACTGGCATCATCAGGAAGCATAGGGGAAAAAAAAACAACCAACCAACAAACATAAAGAAAAAAGGTGGGCATTTTGGAACTGTACCCCGGTCCCTGCAAAGCTCAGACCGCGTGTAAATACATCTAGGAATTAACAAATGTCGTTGTTTCGGTCTCAATAAAGTTTGCTGGTGGTGCCACCCCGAGCAATGCCACAGCCACCCGCACACACCAGTATCTAACGCCACATTCACTAGTGAGAGCCAAACAGCCGGGTCAGGTGAAGGGACACCGTTGGGGAACGGTGTGCACGGGGACGGAAAGCGGCACCTGCCTGAGGAGCAGCACGTGCGGAGAGTCTGGCCTGGAGCTGCCAGGTGCTTTGGTTTTAGAGTTTGGGGCAGGGGGGGGGAAGTTTCTGTGGAAGCCCAGGTGCGTGGGGGCTGGTGGGGTCGGTGGGGTTTTTTTTTCTGTGTCTGGTGTTCTGCTTTCTGTTGATTTCAGGCGAGCGTTAACGATGAGTTAGAAAACTCCATCCACTTTTGCAGGTAGACGACTAAAAGCCATACAGGGTTTTACCAGGTAACTTAGGAACGGACACACTAAGCTCCTGCTTCTCTGTTCTCAGACTCCGATTTGAGGTACAGACTCATCATTTACCTATTTTTTTTCTTTAATATATTTTCCTTTTTTTCGTGTAACATAAAATGAAGAAAACTGGGTTTTTGTAGCTTTCAAAAGAAACATTATTTCCTCTGGCTGGAGGGGCAGTGTAGGGAATTTCGTCTCTTTCTGGTGCTTTTAGTGGCATTTCTCTCGGTGGTGGGTTTAGGAAACTGTTCTCAATTAGTTTCAATCGAAGAAGATTGTGCTTCATGCTTTGAGCCAACCTCATCTCAGGTCTTAAACCAGTCCGTGGAGCTGCTCAGCACAATCCTGCTGTCGCTCAACCAGTCAAACCGCAGAACTGCTGGCGAGAGATAATGAGCGGTGTGATGAGCTGCTTGGTTTCAGTAATGATTTCTAGATGGCAAAGGCATAATTGAATATAAAGTTGCAGCCTGAAGGATGCTGTGTCTGCAAGGGGCGGCGGTGCTGCCGGGGGTGGTGGTGGTGGGGGGTGTTTTCCAGCCGGGATGGCTGCTGGAGCAGCCCCAGGCAAAGGGGAAGGCCGTGGATGCGGCTGAGCGGGGCCCTGGGGCGGGGTTTAGTGAAAGGGGCAAAACTCACGAGTCTGAGCTCTGCCTGGGTCACACCTGGGTTCCCAAGGGAAATCCAGGAACATCCATTGCCCTCATTTTGCGAAGCAGAGCATTCTTTATGGAACTGGGAAACGGCCAGTACCCACCAGCTCTTCCCCGCTCCCGAGGAGGTGCTCAGCCCTTGGGGGAGCGGGTAACTGGGAGGTAACTAAGCAGACTATTCCCACCAGCTCCACTGAATGCACCCCCCCCTTACTATAATTTGGTACAATAAGACATTTGTAAGAGTAGGGATCAAGTGAGTCTTCACAGGCGTTTATGGTAGCGTTCGTATCACTTTAGCAGTGAGGGTTTAGTATCAGTGTTAGGATTTAGCTGGAATTTGCCAGGTATTTCAATATTAGGTCGCCAGGAGATTGTTCAACGCGACGAGACGGCGAGGTTTGAATTCTGCCAATTTCCGCTGCTTCTATCTTTAATGCACTATTTTAAAAGCAATCTGATGAATAGCAAGAGGCTTCAGGAGTAACCAGGAGCTGGAGTGTGGCTTTAGATTCCTTTGATCTTTTTCAGACTTGGGGTTTTTTGGTGGGTTTTTTTTTGTTGTTTTGGGGGGGTATTTTTCTTTTAATCTTACGGGATCATTGGCTCTTATCTGTCATCTTACTAAGCCTTAGCTGTTGTCAACGTTCTCTTTAGCTGCAGCATATGTTCCAAGTCAGATTCACTGAGGAAAGTTGAGAAACCATGATATGGTAAAATATGCAACTCGGGGGCATCTCTGGGGTGCCTTTGTTTTCAGTCCTTCACAGTAATAACGACGCGTTGAAAGTCCATCTCGGGAGCCCAGCGCCGCCCTTGGGGAGAGAGAGAGGTGGTGTAAGTGCAATTCTTTGTGCCAGTCGATCGGAAAGAAAACCCATTCCGGATGATAAACTTCTTCCCAGCCTGCAGGAGCAGTTGAAGAGCACTTGGGCTGCACGCGTGCTGTTTTGGGAAGGATCTAGCTTTTTAGGTGTGGATTCATAAACGGTACTTCTGCCACTCATCCCATTTCCCCTGCTGGGAGAAAACCAACCAACCAACCAAGAGACTAGTACAAGTCTGCCATCGTAGTTCCAGTGTGGTCGGGTAAAGCCATCCTTATAGATCTACCCAGTGTTCGTTTCTTCACTAACTGCGTATTTCTAGAGTAGGTAGGAACCATTTGTAAGGTAAGTCCTTTAAAGCTCTATACTATTACAAGTAGTGGGTGTTGGTCTGGTATTTGCTGCTCTTGATTCTACACACTAGACAAAAAACAAAAAAACACACACAAAAAAGCAGTGCTTTGTGAACCGCGGTGTTTCTTCTCTTAATGCCACTGGTGATAGGAAGTAGTTCTCTTCAGCTCCCACTCCTGTGCCCTTACTTGCTGCTTGCTAACGTAAGCAATAATCCCTCTCCAGCGGTATCTGCGTGTTCTGTAGCTCGTACTTTTGATTGTCTCTCTGGTGACCATGTAAACCTAAGTAGGCTAATATAAAAGTTATCTAACTGTATTTATTAACTGTTGATGCTGAGATTCCCTCTGTGACCTGTGGTTTGTATTCTTACCGTGTATCTTTAGTGGTGGTGAAATTTGTATAACGAAATCTTTCCAATAAAGAGCTGAAGTATCCCTTTTCCGCCTCACCACAACCCGCATCAGTTTCAGTTTGCGTGTTGCCCGGCTGTGCGGGACGAGGAGGTAGGTAGCGAAAGCATCGAGTGCTTTGGGCTTTTTGTTGAATTGTTGGGGGTTGTTTTTGGTTTGGTTTGGTTTTTTGTGTTTTTTTTTTTGTCGTTTTTTCCTTTTCTTTTGAAATCCTGTTGGTTTTGAGACCCGGGCTCCAGGCGGGTTGTCTGGAGCCGCCCAGAAGCGGCTCGTAAGCTCCTCACTGTGAGTACTGGCGGGGGTTTGCTCGCTCCCACTCCGTAGTTTCCTGGGGTCGCTCCTGAACCCCAGCGGCTCTGAGGCCGGCCCTGCAGGGAGCAGTAATAGCAGCAGAGCAGGGAGCTCTTCACCCACTTCCATGTGCGCTCCAGGTGGGTGGAAACGCCTGTATATACCTTTTCTTTTACCTACAAGTGCCATCCGTTGTCCTTGCGGGTTTTAAAAGCCAATGGGGTGTCTGACGGCCGTGGCAGCGTGACGGGGAAGGACAATGTCCAAAGCTGACTTGAACTCAGGCCACGTTTCTAGTGGCGCGGTGTCCCAGAGCCTCGGCTCTGCTCTCGGAGCACGGTGTCGGCGAGGGCCCGACGGGGCGTAGCGAGTGGTGTGTTCGTAGACACGGCTGCTGTAGTTCGGGTCCACTCTCTCCTCCCTAAATGCTCCCGCCCCAGCAATGTGCTGTGCGGGAAGGGGCAGAAAAAGTAATGACAAAGCTTGGTCTAAATTAGGGGCTGTTTGAGCACCATTGAGCCACTCAGCACTTAGTCCCGTGAAGCCATGGGAGGGGATACTGCAGCTTTGGTCATGCCTGTAATTTAGGGCAACCTTTCTTTAATTCATGGCCTCTTTGCAACAAGAAGAAACACTTTCTACCCTTGTATCATGTGCAATAAGTAATGACGAAGCGTCGAGACAACCTCTGACTTCAGTGTGCAGATCCCTTCACCCCTTCCCAGTGAGCACACTGTACTGGCCAGCATTGAAGCTCAATCAAACCACCCAAACCCACCCCCGCGTCCGTCTCCCCCCCCTCCTTAGGGTCTCGTTCAACTCTCGTGTGTCGCGACTGCGTCGCCTTAGGGTCTCTTGCTCTTTCTCCTTGGCTCTAGAAGCCACCTCGGGACAGGAGCTGGGGAAGCTGGGGGAGATCACCCCGGGTGCTGCTCCTGCACCAGTGCTTGTTGCTGCACAGGGTGCTCCTGTCGCCTGTTCTCTGGTCTCCTGTTGGTGAAAGGACCAGTGTTCTTTATGAAGTGAATAAATTACAGGTAACTCTGCAACCGTGTTGGGACTTGCCATTTGCAATCCTGTGCTACAGTTCACGTGCGAGTTGAGTTACACCATGTATTAGTCCCCCAGGTTTTATTTATCAACGCTGTTTATACAGAAAAACAAACTGTTGGAAGTTTTGCCGATACCTTAATAAAACAGTAATTAAAACCACACTTCAGGCAATCTGTTTATTTCAGAGCTAAGGGAGGCAGCGACCAGCAGCTCCACTCAGTGCCCTCACTGTGGCGAAAGCGGGGTTCCCTTGGGTGACATTCGACAGAAGGACTGTACCCGTGTGGTCACCCGGGACCCAGCCCCACTTCACAGCCAGAAGGGGAAGGGGCTGTATTTACCTGATTAACTTACACCGTGCTGCATCTTCTGGGCCTGTTTCTCCACCTCGTGTAGAGACCTTCTCCATGGGGTGAGCGAGGCAGGGCGGTACCGGCCCCTCTCCTGTCCCTGCAAAGGCTGGACACAAACTCCGGGAGGGAGCGTGCGGCCACAGTCGCCGCCTCCAGCTCAGGCCTCTTGTTAAAGTGAAGCAGCTGCACGTGGGGAAGAGGCAGAGCTCTGTGATTACTGCTAATTGAGCTGCGGCTCATCATCAACACGCAGCCCCGTACAACAGTAAACACTCACAACGCAGCACCGTGGTGCGCAGCTCCTCGCAGGCCACCTTCAGCGCTCAGCAGCTGGCACAGCTGCACACAGGCACCTCCTGCTGCACCCCCTCCCTCCGCCCAGGAGAGAAAAAAGCCAAGTTTGGGTGAAAACTGGGGCTTCTCCTCCCTTCCTCCTTGACTGTAGGAGATCTAAGCATCTGGTGTGGCTTCTACTACCCCAGCTTTAAGAATCCCAAATGGCTTTAAGTGCTTTTCCTTAAATAACTGAGGAGGAGGAGGTGCAGGGCAGGAAGAAGTTCTTCCACGAGCAGCGGGGCATCACAGCAACTTGGAGCTGAAGAGCAAGCGCGGGGCGGACCGTGTGCTACTCGTCCTTATTTACAGGCAAACACCTGGAACCCCAGGGCAGAGTGGAAACATTCATTTTTATTAACAAAGTGCAAACAGTTTTAAACTAGGAGTTGTACAGCACTTACACCGTGGAACACGGGGAGGGACGTCAGTACAGGCAGCCGGGACGAGGACAGCTATGGGGTACAGCTATTCATGCTCTGTCACTAACCAGGTACAGCTCTGGTGGTAGCGTCACGCGGGGTTTAGCAGCTCAAAATGCAACGCGCGGCGGCAAAGAGTTTGGCAAAGTGTTGGGTTGGTCCACACCACAGGCTGAGGGAAACAACTTCCAGGCCAGCTCCTTCAGCCCAGCTCTGGCCCCGCGGCGGCCGTCGGGCTCAGCAGCCTCAGACAATCAGTTCACACCAGTTAAAACGAGGATATTCACCCAGTGGCCGTTACTCTGATGAAGCAACAGGAGACGGCCTCAAACTGGGCTCCAGCACCTTTTGGGCTGTGTTTTTCCCGAGCAGCTGAAGCTGGCAGAGCCAGCAGGAATGCAACCTTTAGTGTAAGGCCTTCAGAAAGTCATTTTTACCCCAGTAACAGGTTTAAGACGACTGTAGAAGAACCACAGGAGGGTACTGACAGAATGGAGTGCGCACACAGCCAGGGAGAGCAGCCTTGGACTAAGCTCCAGTGAATAAACACGCCTCTTCCCAGGGACACGACCCACCAGGTCTTCGGGCCCCAAGCCCCGCTCTCTACCTGCTCCAAAGAGAGTCGGGTTTCAGCACAAACCCTCAGGCTGGGGCAGGTTTAAGGCTTCGGGCAATCACGGCCTTTAGAGTCAGGACTTTTATGCCAGGAGCTTAAATCCAAGCAGAGTTTTCTACGGCACCCAGCCAGCCCCCCTCCCCAGCACCAGGGAGTCTCTAAAGGCTGCCCGAAAAACCAGGGGCAAGGGCATGGTGCCACCACCAGAAGGTGACCAGGGGCTCACTCAGCATCTCTTGGTCTCCTGGTGCCAGAGTGCAGCCCCTTGGACCGTGCGAACACCCGCCATCTCCTCACAGCGGGACAAACGCTGTCTCTCATCTCTGCGGCCCAAGGAGCGGGAGGGGAAAGGTGTGTCCCCGGGGCTGTGGCCACCTCCCAGCCAGCCAAGGTAGCCCTTACCCTTACCCTCACCTGGTGCTGTCTTCTCCGGTAACAAAGCTGAGATCATCAGAACCAACTTGGTCGCCCTCGGGGAACATCGAGCACCGCTCGGAGGCTGACAACAAAGAAAGACCCGGGAAGCGTTACCAGAGGAGCAACGGGAGGGCAGCGAGTTCCCACTCCATCACCCTCAAAGCCTGTTGTGCTGCATTTCATCCCCAGCAGATCGGTACACGCTGTGCTCGGCCGTTACCACTCGCCACAGGGCTTCAAATTTAAGCGACCTCCAAGTTGAGCAGAGAGATGTGAACCGTATTTGGATTCCTCTGACAACGGTGAGGCTCCAGCGCCCGCCCCAGAGGCGCAGCAAAGCAGCAGACTCCAGCTGGGGAGCCCAGTTGTCAGACCATGCTGCTAATGCCGTGTCAGATGCTAATTGGGGCCAAAAGCCAACTGTGCTGCGCGTCAGCTCTCACCTCACGGCTTTCCGCTCGGGCAGAATGTTAAAGCTCTTCAAAGAAGCAGGAGACGAGGTTTTGAAACCCCTCCCAAGTGCCCAAAGCACCTTCCTGCCACTAAAGAGGCAAATCCCTGTCGAAGGCGATGGTCACCGCCCTGAGATGCGCCTGCCCGGGACACAGCGGGTTCCAGTTCAGAACTGGAGCTGTGGGTTTCCAGTGCTTCCCTGGGGGACTCACCTAAACTGACTTCTCCAGGCTACAAAGAGTTCCCCTCTCCTGCTTGGAGCTGGTTTTAATTAGGATCCCAGGGGAGGGGTTGCAAATCATATCGGTGCTTGCTTGAGCACTAAGGGTGGTACAGCACCACGAGTGACCTCTGCGCCCACAGGGTCCCGGGGGGGTGGGGAGGGTGGGCTCACGCTCCGCTCTACCTTCACCCGAGGACTGGCCCGAGAAGGCGTGGTTAAACCCCTCTGAGGTAGAGGCAGCATCCTCCTGCTCTTCATTTTCTGTGTCACATTCAATGTCACTGTCACTGCTCATTCCTGGTAGGAGATGAAGGACATGCTTCTGACACACCCCAGCTGCAAGAAAAAAAAACAAAACCAAAACAACCCAAAACCCACAAAAACCACAAGGCCAAAGTGATGGCAGCGAGATCCACGTAGCTGGAGCATTCAACTTCCTCCCACCTGAGAGTTACCGATCTCAGACACCAGGAGCTGGCAGGAGAACGTTCCCAGGTGGATGTATTTACCAAAGCACGAAGGAATTGGAGGGAACAGGGAGTTCTGGCTTTGGGAACAGCCTCGTTTGCTGTGCAGCTCAGCGCCAGAGCAGCAGTTCCAACACGCCACCAGCTGAACTCAGGTGTCCCCCAAGCTCCTTCCTGGCTGAGCTGCTCTCCCCTGCCAGCTCAGGCCACCTCCACTCTCAAGACAGAGAATAAAGATGGCTTCTTTTAAAAGGTAAGAGGCAGCGCGACCCAGGAGGCAGCCGTACCTCCCAGGCCCTTGGAGCAGCAGTACTGGATCCCAGTCTCCCCCACACCAACCAGGCTGCTTGAGCTGTTGCAACCCAAGCGGCTGCTTTTGTTTTGGCAGACCCTGAGCGTGTGCTGACAGCAGTCAAAACTCTCCCTCTCCTACAGTTTTGTAGGTGACAAAAGGGGTTTGCTCTGATCTTTTACTTCTTAAGAGCTGATACTCACTGCTAAGAAAAACCAAGCAGTTAAGCCAAGTGCCAACTCTGCTGTAGTTTTTTTTTCCTCTGAAAGGAAAAAAAAAAATTGTAATATTTGCTTCCTGGGGTTTTTAACAATGAAGTATTTCAGTTTTTAAAACATTTTCCTCTTAGGCTCTCTGCTATAATAGGAGAACTGCGGGAGCGCATCACCATCACGCTGCAGTGACTAAGAGCAGAAACTCAGTTTTGTCACTGAGAGACCTTCTGTAAATGCCAACTCCTACACACTATTGCACACTGCAGCTAGAGATGGATGCTGGCACCTTAATATAGGCTTTGCGCTACAATTCAGTCATTGAAATTCAAATCAGTGCAGGGGTGGAAGGCAGGAGAGTTTGAGCAAGGGAAGAAAAAACTCTTCTACGTGGACTTTCAAAAAGAAAAAAGAAAAAGAGGCAATAATCTATTTTTTTTTTTTTTCCAGCATGGAAAGGATGCAGGAAGGGAGGGGGAAAAAGTTTCCTCCAAGTCTCTAAGGAAACTGGCTCATGTACCACAGCACCCGGCAGCAGTGAAACGCTGGAGAGGTTCTGGCCTGGAGGAGGAGGAATTACCAACACTGTTTGTCCCTGAAGGCAGGAAACTTACCAGCCAAGGTCACTGGCTACTATCTTAATTAGATAGATTAGGGGTTCTTTTCAAGGCCATGCAACAAGCACCCAAGCACAGACCTGGAGACATATCAAGAGGTACAAAACGCCCAGGGAACCAGACAGCACCATCTAATGTACGTGCTGGGGCCTCGCATTCCTGCTGCACCGCGACGGCCGGAGAGGAGCAGGGGCACAGAGACGTGCTCTCCTCTTTCAGAGTTACACCACAGCTGCCCAACCTTACAGCAGAGGTCAACAGCCAGGAAAACAGTTTGGGGTTGTTCTGTTTTCTCTTTCCTCTTTTTCTTTCCCTTCCAAGCTATTTCCATTACAGAAATGGACACAGAGCGTGGTCAGGCTGCATTTGCTCTCTACACCATCTGATTTACCTTCTTCTGGCCCTGCAGAAGCACCTTCAGCAAGCACACCCTGCAGTTCCCCGGCTTCAGAGCTGCTTTCTGGACCACCTGACTGCGCTCCTTCCGTACGACAGCCTTTAGAATTCGACCTTCAGAAAGAATTTAGAAGAAATACAACAATCCCAGGTTAGAAATTCAGCTTTACTCCAGCTAAGGAAGCAAGTCCTTTTCAGAGCCCCAGCTGGTTTTATTCCTTAAGTCTCGTGTATTGACTTAAAACTTCCAGCTTTGATTTAGAAATATTTAAAAATCCTAAAAATATAAACCTGGAAAAGCTTATGATGAGTATTTTCCAAAAATGGTGATTTTTTGCTATTTAGAAAAAACCCAGGACCTGAGTACTCCATTGCACTCAGCTTAGGCAGCCAATGGGAGGTTGTTATGAAATTGCCAAGAAGGGAAAAAAAAATCACAGTGAACAAATACTGTCTTAAATGAGACAAATCAAAAGTGAGAGCTTTCAGGTAGAGGATACTTTGCTAGGAATAGTGGGAAAACAGGCTGGGCCTGCCTTTCAAATTGAGGTTTCAGACTATATCCACAGCTGATCAAAACAAAAGAAAAAAACAAAAAGAAAGAAGAAGAAAAGATGACTTGTAACCCAGTTATAAACCCAAAAATTGATAGCCAGAGGGAACAGCAGCAACCAAGTAAACTTCAAAGTCATTTCTCTTCCACGCTACAAGCACCTGCTTTTAGTAGATTGGTATGTTTTCTGCCTAGATCAAGGGAAGGCGGGGGAGGAGGTATGCAGAGGCAAAGAGAATAAACCCCTTACCCTAGGGCACTGACTTTTCTGGTCTTCTCTACAGCAGCTAAACCAGCCAGGCCAGAAACTCCCGCATCGGAATCGGAACCCTCACAGGGTCTTTCCTCCGGCTTCGGCGCTGCCTCGGGAGCGCTGCTGTTGGGCGGGGGCCTGGGGGAGTGATGCCGACCGCTCAGCTTTGAGCTCCCTACCCCACCTGAGAAAAGAGCAGGTAGATAAAACTTAGCTTTTACTCATCTTCTGGTAACACAGACAACCTCTTCACTGTTGTCTTTCCCAGCTGTAGCTGCAAAGGCTGCAGCAGGGCAGCCCTTCTAGTCTTAGACAAGGGTGAATTTGGGCACTGAGGTTACAGTTAGAGTGAGTAATCTCCCTGTTTCTCACCCAAGCCTTCTCTTTTTAGTGCAATAATAAAGGAATCATCATATCCCATTCCTCCTCTGAACACTCCAGATGGGCAAAATACCACCCCCTGTGTTAGGCATTTTGTTTCCCGCCCCTTAGGGAAGGGCACTGTAAAGCTCGGGAGCAGCAACATCACACAGTTCTTCCATCAAGTGTTTCCAGAGTTTTCTTCAACTTCCTTTAAGTTAAATCACAATTTGAGCCAGGGTCAGGATATTTTGATTTATAATCTTCAGTATAAAGTTAGCTCCTGAAACATCTCCAGAGACCAGAAGTAACATGTAACACCCACTTATGGTCCATTAAACCAAGGGAGTGGCACCGCTTTACGGCAGATCGGCCATCGAAGGCACAAGAACATTCATTAGAGCTGAGAAAGCATCCAGTCAGGTCCCCCTAAAACTTCAGCTGCCAAGTAAATGGCTTCTTGACAAGCTTTTGTACAGCAGACACTAGGATACATCCCACCACACACTGAAGACGACCCTGTTTACCTTCAGAGGTCTGACCATCTCCCTTTAGGCGAAGGTTACTCTCCCCACAGTCCATCGCCCTTCGCAGGGACAGACTTCCCGCCGCTCCGGTGCGAATGGGTTTGGGTGAATTACTTTTCTTACTTGCAGCTGCAAAAACATTTTAAGACGTGACAAGGGTTCAGTCAAACTGCTGCAGAACTCTGTCCCTGTGCTTCTTTTAAGTGAAGTTCAGCTCCAGTATTACCCTCTCTCCCAGTCCTGCTCAAAACTCCTTCCACACCCTTCCTTGTCAAAGATGTGGGCTGGAGGGAAGCTCAGCTATCTATGGAGGTGGCCAAGATGACACAAGGAATGGCCTTACACAAAGACACCCTTCAGAAAGCCATGTACTTAGGGTAAGGACAGCCAAACCCACCCCTTCAGCTCTTCAATTCAAAGCCCAATGGAACATAGAAGCTGGAAAGCAGGAGAAAGGTAAGTTATGGGACTGATGCTGTTCCCCACTTCCCAAACTAACTGCTCCCTGAGCACGTGTCAGTGTGGATCCTGCCACAGAAACTCCTCGGGGAGGAGGAATGGAGCAGGGGTAACTGAAACAGCAAAATGCCACGTTCTGCTGTCGCCATAAGGGCAGGGGACCCGGGCCTCAAGGCACTTACAATTTCTTATGTAGCAACTGGTAACTGAGGACTTTGTCAGTAGTTCCATTCCTATCTCCTGCAGCTTGCTGCAGCTTTCCGTGCCACAGGCGGCTAAAGCCCCTTGCTCGATGGAGAAGAAGCCGGGCTGTCCGTCACACGAGCCAGCGTTGCTGCTTCTCACTTCTGAGAGTTGGTTTTTCACGTCAGACATCTTGCTTCGAACTTCAGCCATCTGAGTTTTGAGCCTTTTCAGCATCTTTAAGTCCGGGGGCACACGCCACATCGCCTGGTGTCTCCGCTGATCTCGATCTTTGAGAGAGTAGGATGATGCTTTTGCCGAAGGAAAAGTTAAAGGACACAACAGGTTAAGTAAAACTGGTCTCAGATAAAACCAGACATCTATTTTTTTAACAGGTGGAAGAATTCTACCTTCCGTCCCGCTCTAAAAACAAGGGACGGAGCGACATTCCTCTGTACTGGTATGGCACTGGGATACGTAGGTTGCAAGGACTGCACAGCCACTGGGACAGCAGACTGGCATTCTCTGCCTGTCACCAAGGGAGAGAATGTCTGTATGTCAGCAAGGCCCCAAGACTTGCTCACTGGAAGCACCACATGACTTGTGGTGACAATGGAGCTACTCCTCTATATTGCTGGACAAACTTGAGTTCACAGGCCCAGTTGTCAGTTTATGTCAAGTTTGCCACGTTTTTATTAAATCTGAGTGTGTAAAAGATTTTCATACCACCCCCACCACATCCCACTGCCATACAGAACTCAAAGAAATCTGAAACTGGGGAAGGAATTCCCTTAAGACCCCAACCCCTGAAGGTCAGGTCGTGGAGCTAATACCTGAGTAAGTCAACGTGCTGCTCAGCCAGAATTGGATCAGCTTTGACATCTGTTTGAAGCAGTATAAATTCTCTAAGCATTTCAACTGCAAATTCAGGTGTTTAAAACCAGAAAGCCAAGTTCCTCTTAGAAACCTTCACCTTAGGAGGGAAAGTCTGGCAAATTCCAAATGTGACAGCAGCTTTCTCTTAGTTGAGTGACTTGATTAAGCTCTGGGAACAGCGAAACCTTAAGAGAACCTCAGCAAACCAGTACCACCAATGCCACTGCTGCAGCAAAAGCAAGCATTTATGTGTAGCAAACGGACTGCTACTTCTCTTCTGGTCTATTACCTCACCAAAAGGTTGTTTCAGAATGAGCTGAATGATAAGATGCTGCAGTAGTGGGCAAGCTAAGCTCCAAACAAGTTTATTACCGAGGTTTGATTTACTGAGGTTTATTACTGAGGATTGAGAAGCGTTAATCATGGTAAGTTTATTACTGAGGTTTGATTTAATTTCAGTTCTTCACTAACAAAACACGAGAACTGAGCAACAGCCACGGGTGCCAGCAGTACCAGCTCTCTTGCTTTTGCTGTGCATTAAGTTAATTGTGGTTTTCGGTCAAAGGGTCCTAACTGAGCCACAAAGACTCTTCCAAGAGCATTATTTAAATACCAGCACTGTCTTTCCCCTGATTTTGATCCATTTTTGGATCCATTTTTCTTCTACAAGTGCTTACGTGCACTTTTCCAGCCACACACATCTTTCTAGTTCTGTTTTAAATGCCTGTTTCATTCCAGGATTGAATTTGTTAGTAGCCACCAAGTGTACAAACTGTGTGCAGTGAGGTGTAACTGCTTCCTCAGCAGAGAGCTGCTTTGTGTTGGTTTGGCTTTCAGTGCTAACCCCTTCCAGAAAAGGGCCTTTCATTCACCTCCCACAGTTGCAGTCAAAGAAACTGCATGAACTGACTGTATCTCTATGGTGCTCCTATGCAAACCAGGCAGCCAGTGCCATCACATCCCCCAAGAAAAGATGAGAGGCCCTCCTTGATACACCCTTCTGGTTTTAGATGAGCCACTGGGCACCAAGCTCAAGCATTAAGACAGAGAACTCATTAGAGCAGGCAGTAAGGCACAGCACACTGATGAACAGCACTGAGGGTGTGGGAATTTAGTTATCAAGGGAAAGGACCTCCTGCCACCTTCCCTTCTCCTCCCCAAATCTGCTTCAAGCTCTGGGACTCCATTCCCAGAGACGTTTCCAGGTTGGAAATACATCGCGTACACGGGATGTACAATTACCTCTGCTCTGCAGAAGAGAGGCAGGTGGACGAGGCTGAAGGCCCCAAAGGTTTTCCATACCATTTCTGTCTTTTAGATCCAACAAGTGGATTAAAATTAAGGGATCTATATCTAGTAAACTGCTACTGGCTGTCGAACCCAGGGCGCTTCCTCCCCGCCTTGAAGGTCTTCCACTCGCACTGGTGTAGCCATGGCTAGTACCTAGGGGAGAGGTACAAGAGAGAGTGGGCAGAGATGTGACACAGGGGAGGCTTCATTCCCTGTGAAAACAAGATCACAGGGCTCTACAAGAAGTTTAGGAATGGAAACATTGCAAAGAAGTTAACAAAACATCCAAATTATTCCATGGATTATGGATTCTGAAAGCCATCAGATATGCCACTTCCATAAATAGACTTACATTCAATATACAGATATTTATTTCAGAATCTTATTAACCTATATTAACCTATAACCTCCCCCTGTACTCAGCACTGGTGAGGCCACACCTTGAGTATTGTGTCCAGTTCTGGGCACCTCAGCACAAGAGAGATATCGAGGTGCTGGAGCAAGTGCAGAGGAGGGACACGAAACTGGTGAGAGGCCTGGAGAATAAGGCTTATGAGGATCGATTGAGGGAGTTGGGGTTGTTTAGTTTGAGGAAGAGGAGGCTGAGGGGAGACCTCATCACTCTCTACAACTGCTTGAAAGGGCATTGTAGAGAGATTGGTGCTGGTCTCTTCTCACGGGCAATGAGCGATAGAAGGAGAGGGAATGGCTGCAAGCTGCAGCAGGGGAGGGTTAGGCTGGACATGAGGAAAAAGTTTTTCACAGAGAGAGTGGTCAGTCAGTGGAATCAGCTGCCCAGGGAGGTGGTGGAGTCCCCATCCCTGGCTGTGTTTCAGAGTAGATTGGATGTGGTGTTGAGGGATCTGGTGTAGGGGAGAACTTGTAGATTAGGGCAGGTGGTTGGACTCGATGATCCCAAGGGTCTCTGCCAACCTAAATGATTCTATGATTCTATTCTGTGATTCTATGACTAATTTGGGCTATAATCATCTCTAGGTAGTAATAGATCTCAGAGCACCATTTCATTATTATCATATTATGTTATTTATGATGATTAAAGTGTATTTCTGCTCAACTTTAAGGACTTCTTACTCGATTCCCTCCACGTGCTTCAGGTTTTTCCGCGCACTAAACCCAAAGCACGTGTCACACATTCAGAGGCCACACAGACTTCAAGACAAATGTCAGGCTATTTTCCACAGGAAGGGGAAGGGTTTCAAAGCAGCATAAAAGCCTCCCTCCAAACTTACGTATCACTTTTAAAAACAAGCATGTTCAGAAGATTCCCCCCTCCTTTTTTTTTAACCAGACCGATGCAATGTTTCTGCTACACCGCAACAATCCGTACAAAGCACATGATGCAGCACTTCCCAAAATAGAAACGCCTGCAGAACATGCAGCTCGGTGCTGCTTCCAAGAAGAACAGGAAGGAATCCAGCAGCGTTTCACATCCATGGGAATTCTGAAGGCTGCTTTCCATACCTGATGCCCCAGCAGTAGCAGCGGCGGCTGCATCCTCCATGAGATCTCCCTCTTCCAACTCCATATTACTGCTGTATTCAACGTCATTTTCTCCAGACCTTAGGGAATGATTGAGGTGGGGGAAAAAAAGCACCATGATTATTAGCTTCTGTCAGCTCTTGTTAGACATTATGGCACATACCTTGAGAACAACCTGAAGCGCTATAAATAGTATTTTCTGCACTCCAAACTACACAAACTGAACAAATCAAAGTGTGTTACTTCAACGCCTGACTCACTAACCAAGAGTCCAAAAGTGCCAAAGGCATCTCGACTGTAAAAGCCCATCCTGCAGACTGCTATATTTGTATGTGTTACAACACAGTCTCGAGTTTTAATGAAGATTCTAGGATTTGACATTGTCTCAGTTGAGAGCCCTAAATTCTCTAGTTTAACTGTCCTTATTATCACTCTCCTACTACTACACTTACAGACTATCACCTGTCAAAGCCAGAATACAACACTGTAGTAAATGAAGAGGTCAGAAAGAGAAGAAGTTCCTGACTGAAAATTCAATGTTTAGCATTAACTGTATCACTTTGTGTAGTTCCCAGTATGAGAAAACACCCCTCACACATTGCACTGGAATCCCCCCTGCCGCTTACCATAGTCCTGGTAGAATAAATTAATCTCTTTCCATTGGAACTGGGAGACAAAGTGATGACCTAAAAGGCATTTTAAGTTACTTACATAGTTTCTTCATCAATATCATTTTCTTCAGTGTTACTGGTTGCTGTGGAACTAGCTGAAGAGCTGCTGCCATCAAGGTGGTTCACCTCATCTTCTCCAGCAAGATCTATATCCAGGTCACCATCAGAGAGCTCGTGCTACAGGAGAAACAGAACAAGTCTTTATAAAAAGAACCATTTCAGTTAGACTTTGAGGCATTCACCCAAAGCTATGAACATAAACCTTCTCTCTCCAGGTTATCTATCTCTCCAGATATCACACTATCACACAGGAGTTAGGAGGGTCTCAAAGCACAAGAAAAGCTGGTAATAGAGAAGCTGGGCTTTGCAGCTGCAACTTGGAAACTTTTTTGCAGCAGGATCTATTAGCTCCGTTCTGGAGTATCTCTCTGGTCTCACCCCACACTGCTAGCTCTCGAGTTGTCCTCTCCTATTTGCACACAGAGGATAAGGGAACTTCTGAGTTGTAAGTTAGATTTATGTTTGTGCTGTTACCCTACCATAAAAAAAGCAATAGGCAGGATAAAGACAATTCCTACACTGAAGTCCTCATGCTGGATCTTCTCTTCCTCCTCTTCCTTGCTATCTCGCACCAATCCTGGAGCAGCAACATTCTCAAGTAGAACTTCAGCGCTTTGTCCAGATTTCTTTGATCTGGTTTCTGCACCATCATCGTTCTGGGGACTAAGATGAGTGTCTGGAGGTGAAATGCCCCGTGATTTCTGAGTCCGGGAAAGTTCAATCGCAAGCCTCTTAAATAGCAGAAGGACAGACAGAAGCATACAAAGAAGATGACAATGGAGCACCATCACTGAGTCAGGGAAGTCGGCTGACCTGCATATACACCAGTTTAGTGACACCAATATCAATAGCAACCCAAACACGTGCAACTGTCAAATCAACACTGCAACCTAAACCAGGTAATTACCGGTCAGTGAAAAGTGTTTTTACATTAAGATCCATCCCACTTACTTCTTTAAGGTTATTTATTTGTTGGATATAACTCGTCTGAGCTGCTTCCAACTGGGCAATGTACCAGTGTTGATCTCGGCACTTTTGGAAGAAGGTTGGTGAGCGCACTTGAAACCTTCAAAGGAACATTTCAAAAGGGGGGGTTATTCTTTTTTTTGGGATGGGGTTTTTTTTTTCTTTTTCTGGTCATTTTTGCTCCTGCTCCCCCAAATTCAAAAAACCCTGTGTAAGAGCATCAGACAATCTGAAATCTAGCCATGAAACAAACTTAACAGACGACCTGCACTTCTCTACTCAGTATCCTGAACGCACCGAATGGCAACAGTAAGGTTTTTGTGGGACAGGCAGTTATACGAGGGGTGACTTATCTTCACAAACCAACACTAGAAAAAGTTAACACCCTACAAAGCATTTAGCAGGAGCAAGGGCAGGGTTACACTGAAAGTATTTGCAGTAGATGGATAAAGCTTCTATATTTTGCCATTACACTGCGATCCCCCACAAATCCCCACTGCAATTGCCAGCATTAGCTCTCTTGCAATACAGACTTCCTTCCTTCCCAAAGTTCTCCTACGCTCACTGCAGCTGCTTCTAAAGAGGGAAAGAAAACACCCCTTTCAATTAACTCAATTAGCTACAGATCTCCAACTCAGGCTTTTTAACAAGTCAAGCATAGCTACTTTTCAAAGAGATGTATTTGAGGTTACAACTCCCTTCAGCACATTTTCTCCTTTAAAGCTTCTGACAGTGAAATCCATTTATGCCAAAACATGTCACAATTATTTTAACTTGAACTACTTATTTCCTATTTCGGTATTAGGTGTGATACTTTGTGAAATGAGAGCAGAGAGGAGCCCCACTGTGCTGCCTTCCTTACCTGAGGATCACAGTGTCATTTTGCCTGTTCAGGTACCCCTCGTTAGCTAGCAAGTCGAGACGGAAGAACCTGTTGTAACCCCAGCATTCTCCAACTTCAAAATCGGAGGCAAACTCTCGGATTATGTTTTTGGTGGGATCGTTGGTGGACTGGTGAACCATTTCTACACGGTACTCGTACCTACACAGGGGAAGGTGACAGGCATCAGTAACAGAAGAAAAGATGGCAGAATCATTGAATGTGTCAAGTTTAACAGAACTGCATTTCCTGGGAGATTTGTACACTCAACTGAGGTGGTTCAGTCTTCCAATTTTAGTGCTCTTACTAAAGGTTTGCTTACTTGGATGTCTCTGGCAGTCCTGCTGACAGCTCCAAGAACACCGACAGGTAGTAGCCCCGTACTACTCCATTGCCATCCTTGAAATTAATTGAGAGATAAATTGGTTAAAGAAATAAAGCAAAAACCAGAAAAACAGAACACCCTGATATATCCCTGAAGTTCAGAAAACAGCTTCAATCAATCCAAAACTTGCAGCAGTGGTCCACTACTGATTTTTCAGCCTTCCATGCCCCAGAACTCTGCCTGTACCTCAACTTGCATGGAGTTTGCATCTGGAAGCACGTACGCAGTCTAGTATTGCCAGCTCACAGACACATCTCAAACCAGAGCTGTCATTACTCTGTTAACATTTTAGGGGTTCAATTAAGTGGATGACTGAATAGACAAATGCTTGTCAATGTATTGAAAAAGAATATAGAATAAAAGCTCACAAAAAATCTACATAGCAGTTTATTGCAGCCCAATTCTCAAATTCTCAATGTGAAAACAACTCAGGTTAAACATTAGTTCTGAAATATTTTCCATACAGTTGCATTTCAAAGCCACTTCATTTTTGAAAGAGCAGCAGTTTCTTTAGGAAAAAAAACCATGCAAGATGTAAAAGTTAGGTCAGTTAACTGAGAAACAATATTAGAACCACCAGAAATCAAGAAAAAATATGGCAAAACCTCCATCACACTCACCATCATCAAGGATGAAGAATGGCTCAACTTGAATCCTCTAGGTTGAAGAAACATTTCAACTTACCATTTAAAAAATAAATTGAAATGCCTTCTGTCAGCACACCTTATGTAGTCAATCCTGAATTTACAATACACTGAAAACTCACAGGAGTCCACCTCCACACTGCAAGAATCAGTTCTGTGCGTACATGGGCTTATTAGGCCAACCCAGTCCTCTCAAAATGCCATGTAAAGCAATAAAAACTTCTGCTCCAAACCCAGCTGCAGCAGCAGCCAGCGCTTCCTGGAAGCACTGACCAGAACTAGTGGCCCACAGAAAGATCACACCTCCTGGGCTGACCAAGACATTGTTTTTCTGAACTCCAAGCCCACCCCAAGGGCATTAGCACAATACACACATTTCAGTGTCAGCGTTCGAGAACTGGATGCAGAGTAGAACAGACTCTCCTGCAACTACTATCTTGTCCTCCCAACCTCCCACCTAAGTATTATTCATAAACATAAACATGGCAAGTTATTCTATACGTCAGTTCTGCAAGAAACGTCGGCAAAAACCTCTCAGACAAAAAGGACCAGAATATCTACTGAAGTGCTATTTAAATTTTAAAACCCATTTTAATTGCTTTTCAATTAACCAGATTAACTAGAGTAAGAATGTTCATGCTGGTTACCTGGAGGCAGAGAGGGAACACTCTTAAGAGCTGAAGATCAACTCTGTGACCTTATTACGTTCTTTTCATACAGCTTTTTATACACAGCATGGGAGGGGACTGCCTGATGTATCCTCACAAGAGAAGCACCATTACATGAACGCAGCGGTTTTTGGATGCAATAGTAACTCTAGTTGAAAATATAACTCACTGGATAAACTTTTAACCTCCAGCAAAGTCCTGACACTTGTAGAGGTGGACTGTAAACAGGATCTGCTCGCTGACGCAACGTACTATTGAGAAAGGAGAAAAGAAATGTTTGCTGTTGGCACAGAGCAAACCCCTCCATGAAACACGCAGCCGTATATACATCTGCACCCTAGAACCAGCCTTCTCGCCGCAGACGGCACGTAGCAGCACACGAGGCCCGTGTAAAATGTCAAGTGTCTGTACAAATACACGCATTCCTTGCAAAATCATTCACTCCTCCTTTAAAAGGAAAAATAAATAATTTGCCTTTTTCATGGAAAATTCTCTTTAGCTAACAATTTGGCTGGGGTCAATTGCTGTTCACCCAGTAAACAAGAAATTTTGGTTGAATTCTTACAGCTTAGCTGATACGTACCAGTTTTTGGTAGTTTTATAAAGAGCTACTCGTGTACAGAGGGAAGAGAAAAAGCCTCATGACATTCACAGTAATTTAAGACACATTCTTACCTGAAGTTTTCCAAGACAAATGTAGTTGAGTCATAGGCTGGAACCAATTCACTGAGACGGGGCAGAAAAATTAAACATATTAGGGCTGAGTAACAGGACACTAAAAATCCCAACTTTTAGAATCTTGAGAAGCATTTAAAATGGTTCAGATCAGCAGAGCCACTCAAATTCACTAGGACTACACCGGGTTACTTCAGCACTTCTGAAAATTCCATTTATAAACCTTCCCTCCCAGTACCCCCCTGTGTGATATCACACAGTACAACTAGTATTTTATGTTATGAAGGAAAGAGAAAGCAGAAGTATTGAAGAGGATTTTTCCCTCTTACCTGTGATGGCTAATAATCTCTTAATATGGTGAATTGTTAAGATAAGACTCCTTGGTTCTAGCAAGGATCAAACTATTGCAAGGCTGGAAGTACGAAGCGTAAATGGTTGGTGTTTCAGAGGAGCGACCTTACTGCCGTTGGAAAGTTGAATATTCAGATTGAAAATCTCCTCAGAGATTTAAAGAATTTGATCATTCTTTTCAGAAAACACATCAGGACAATGGTTTTAAGACTGCATTGAAAAGCAAGCCAAATTGGTTTTTTCTAGAAAACACAAGAATTTTTGAGGAATTCTTGTAAGACTTCTCCTACTTCCAATTGTTTGGAGATCCTGTTCAGCCAGCTGGCTTAAATTCTCAACAGACTTCCTCAGACCCAGCACCAGCAGCACTCTCTTGATGAAGAATTGTGTTATGAAGTGATTTTGGCTATATATTCAGAATTAAGGTGACCTGCAGAGGCATCTCAGGAGAGTCTCGCAATTATATACTGAATGACCCAGTAATAAGAGAAAAAGGACAAATCCGTAAACTAAGTGTAAAAGAGAAAAAAACTGTCAGCTAGAACCCACTGTCCTGGCTTCCCAGCAGGGACTACAGACAAAATAAGCCCTGCTGGAACAGAAGGGCCTACTTGCAGCACAGGTTACTAAGAGGAGTAAGTTAAGCAGTTTATCATTTTCAGTGTAGACCCAAATTCAGTCAGAGATCTCAAGTTTAACACAGAACCATGTTACCCCCAGATTACTGCTGTACAGCTCGTACAGCTGAGAAGCATCACTGCCCTTCACTACAGACAGCCATCAGCCTCTCCATCAGCCACCTCTCATCCACTCCTTCAAACCCAGAAGTTAAAATACAGCATCACTCTCCTGTCCCATTTTGATAAGAGGCTGAGGCACATAAAAAACCATCTACCTGCCAGGCTTACTGGAACAGGCTCCTCCATACAGCAGTACAGTACAATGGGGAAGAGATAATCTCCTAGAAGTTATTTAAACGTTTCTAAGAAGCACAACAAACCTTTCTAAGATGACTTTGAGTTTTGAACTATGAGAGAAACGAAACAAAACACTTACCTTGTGAAGTCTGGGGGGACAGGAGTAGTGACAAACGACGCCATAGGTTTCCGATGAACCTGCTGGAACATCATCAGGATCTCTGAACTTTTGGATATCAACTCACTCTTACTGCAGGATCGTAACTATAGGGGAAAAAAAACAAAGAAAGTAAATCCTCACATCATTAGTAGAAACTAGAGGTTTTGACCACTTTTGCTTTTTAAACAAATAAATTGCATGTCTGTCACAGCTTCAGAGGCTACCCACAATGCAATGCAAAGTGAAGTTTGGAGGTTTTGGTTGTGGGTTTTTTTCTCTTCTCATTTGTTTGGGGTTCATTTCCCTTGAAACTGTCAGCCCTTAAGACTAAGGAATTGCCTGTGATAGCCCATGGCCATGTGTGCTGAGAACTCTCGTTCTGTCTCGGTCCAAAGCCCACTTGGGAAGTCCTGACTATTTCAGACTCGGTGAGAAAGTTACAGCAACTATTATGTACTTCACTCAGGTTAAACTATTCTATATTAAAGATGTCTGATTAATACTAAGTCACATCTATTTCTGTGTTTAGGCAACAAGAACAAAGCAAATCAATCTGGAAAGGAAGGTGAATTAGGCACAGGGGTAATTTGCTCAAATACATCACAACAGCAGCAATACCAGCCTCTCTGATGTTAGATAGTTCTTTTATGTTTTGGTTATTCCTTTTCTGTACATTGCCAAGCATCGTACTGGTTTTGTTTTACTCAAATTTGGACGAACAAAGTCTATATAATCTTAAATAGCAGGTCAAAAAACCCACTTAGATCTACTTCATTTGAGCTATTTTACAAAACCAGAGAAGTAACAACGATCTTTTCAAAATCTGAAAAAAATTCCTCAAAAGCACGAAGACACGGCAGGTTTGTGTTTATTCTCCATTTATAGCCAGCACTATTCATGTGCACTTGGCAGCAGCATCTACCCACACGCTATAAATGCTGAGTTACCTTAAACAAACTTATAACTGTGTAGTTTTACATGATACTGCTATTAATCCCCGTATGAGTTTTCCAAGCAACCAAAGAGAACACCTTCCGTTATTTCTAGAAGACATGCTTGTTTTTAAGAAGAAATTGTGCAACCTAAGGCCACCTAATGGAAAGATACCCTCAAGAAATAGCTCTATCCATCAATTAATAGCTTAAAACTAAAATAATTAAATAAGGAGGGAATCAACATAAGATTTCAGCNCTGAGGAAGGAATCAACATAACAACATTTCAGCTCTTCTCATAATCACCTGGTGTTCCACTTCTTGAAGCAGGGATTCCAGAAGTTCAGTTTCTTGAGTAAGTGATGTCTTTTGACCTGTTTAAAGAAAGGAAGATGTGTTTGAAGAAGACATACTCAATGGATTTTAAGAACCTGAGCTTTTTCTTTTTATTTTTTTTTTCACCTGGAAGTTGCCCCAAAGCCTATTAAGGTAAAGGATGTCTAAATATACCAAGGTTGATTGAGAAAACACTTTAGAAGCAAGCCTACATTTTTAATTAGAGCTGTAGTGAAGAACTCACTTGAGGTTAAGACAGTAATGAATCATTCTTTGTGTCCCAGAAATGACAGTTTTGTTGGTCTGGGGTGCTTTTTTTGACAAATAGCAGGGTTTGACTTCATTGAACTTGCTGTCATCCAGAGAAGTCTCTCTCGTGTTTTAGCTGACACTTTTCTCCTAAAAGCCACCATTTCACTTGACTTTGATGTTTAAGTGTTTTCTTCATAAAAAAAGAACAAGTGACATTTAAATGTGTTTGTGCACTTCAACCAGCTCAGAAAGAATAAAAAACTAAGTCACATTTGTCTGTTTTCTACCATGGGGATTTACTTTGTCTCCATCACACATTACATACCTGAAGAGTTTTTGGCAGTCCTTAGAAAAAAGGTGTTACACAGCCAAAATGTTAACCTTGAGACATTCTACCACAGCTTTAGCGCTGACTTTAATCAGCACACACCGATCCAAATCTTGTGACCGATTACTGTGTTTGATATAGGTACAAAATATGTATGAGTCCTGGATTCAAAGCAAACAATCCATGAGTGTGAAGAGGAACTTGAAGCACAGCTAATACGTGTTTATTATGTGGCTTTGCTTTTAATCAAAATGAACTAAGAGAACAAATGCAAGCATCATCAATGCTAAGGACATTTTCCAAGCACGAACAGGTTTTCTTCAGGTGTGTGTGAAGATTTCAAGCATCAGAAATACATTTTCAGCACAGCTATTTTATTGCCTTACTTTCATATCTGAGAAAAGCACGTAGATAGAAGCTCAAGAATCCACTTGTCCATGTACTCTGATCTACTGGTAGTGTCTTTTAAGAGCATCTAAAGAAGCCAATATTCCACAATGATGTTCCCTTTACTATGTGCTCCTGTCAATGCATCGTGGAAATGAAACCACGCATGGAATAACAAGGCACAGATGCAAAGTTAGCTGAGCAAAGAATGCAGTTATAGCCAATTGAGGAATATTCTGTCCTTCTCACTGGAAGCTACACTTACTTTTAGTAGTGTTGCTTCCATAAGTTTCAATACCTTTAAGTGTATCACCTGTCCTCTCACCTCTATTTACACCAAATGAGAGCTCAAGTGACCAGCAGAAGAGTCAGGAATTAAACCAGCAGCTCTGATTCCAGACACTACGTTCTTCATTTGCAGACAGGGCTGTTTGGATGTATGGATCTGAACTGTTGCTCACCAGACACCTCATACAGATGTCTAGTGTTTTAAAATTATATTATGATTAATATAATTTAAAATATATTAAAAGGTGTATATGTTAAAAGATGTCCCATTACAGAGATGGCCTTCTTGGCTAATGCAAAAGATGGTGTAAAAACACTGGTAGGCAAAAGGTACTAAACATCTTGCAGTCAGATGGGTATGTTCTCCAAGTTATTGTACAGGAGTTTCTAACAGAACAGAACCAGGTTACATCTGACAACTCAGAACAGTATCACAGAACCTGCACAATTAACTGAAATCTTTGCTGTAGGTAGAAGTTTTCTATCAGCATTTAACTTGCTTAACACCATAAAGTGTGTAAGGAGTCGTACTCCCAAGGGCAAGAAAGTTTCTCAATAGATTTGCACATTGTTAATATATTGTTCCCACTCATAATAGATCAGACAAATACCTACCCATCAAGGTGATAAGCTTATTCTTCAGCTGGGTGTCTAACCGGGCAATCATCATCTCCACCGCGTTCCTGATTTCCCGAACACGTTCATCCTTTGCACTACGCACCGCCTCCACGTTCCTCTCCTAAAACAGGGTTCAGGGAAGAACAGGCACATAAGAAAGCTTTCACACTTCCGCATGTTTCACTCATTTACATGTTGACTCCTCTCTCTCAGACCCCAGCAGTGCCTAGACCTCCCTAGGGTCCCTTCCAGCCCTATTTTTCTACGAGGAAAAAGCAAAAAAAACCTGGTCTTACTGATCCTTACATGTTCAGAGTAAGAGAATAGGAACGTGGTGGTTTTAGATGAGCTATATTACAAGCTATTCCTGTTACCAGTTGGAAATATGCTTTACTTTTACTGACTACATAAGTGTGCCCTCTGGTGGGTGACCAAAGGTTAACAGTCAAGCTGAGCAACATTTTCTCATTACATAGAGATTTGCGGTGTGGGGATTCTTCAGGATCAAAATTTGTAAATAAAACTCTCAGTTGCTCTTCTGTAACTTGAGCAGCACAGAAAACTTACCTTCTTGGTAACAAAAATAATGTGATAAAAACTGCACCCTTCACCCTGGAAGGTGGAGGCAGCAACACCCTCAACGTTTTACAAATACTCAGAAGTAGCTCACTCAGTGATTCAAGATTTGAGCTGAACCAGAGTGAACCTACTGCCACCCGTGACAAACACCTACTTAAATAACAGCACAGACAAAAACCATATGGAAACTCATTTAAAAAAAACTCCCCTAGTTTGATTTGCACAAAGACTACAGAATAAATGTAATGGCATTCAGCAAAACACAAAAGTAACCCTTCCTAGAACACGAGGAACTATTGAACTGCTGGAATTCCCACTGAAACTGCCAGAGGTGAACATGTTGATAGTTTGATCTTAAACATATTTACCCCTCTGGGGAAGAAAAAGGAGGTACAAACACTTCAAATCTCTAACTGAGCCCATCCCATAGGCTCAAATACACTTGCAGTTTACTCTCCTGAAGAGAGGAAAATAAGCTCTATTAGAATGAAGCATTTTTGTACTTGTTTAGCATGACAGATCACACAGTTTACAAAAATACACATTTCAAAGAAGTGCATAACTCTAAAGAGCATACACCAAAAGAAGAATGCCCTGTGAGCTAACTCACAGCTTTTTCTGCCTGGCAACTCCAAAACCAGTACTGAGAATACGTTGATCTTTCCATATTGTACAAAAAGAGTATAACTAAAAAGTAAAAATGTCTCTCCATGGGATAATCTGATTACCTTCACAGAAGCAACAGCTTCTGAACAGGTCCTGGAATCACAATGAGCGTATGAAATGACCTACTGTTTCAATTTCCCACTTTACAGTTACCCCTTGACAATGGGGAAACTACAGGAAAACTTGATGTTATCTTGGATTCATTTCTTACCACTTCTTGCACCAAACTGATCAATTCCATGAGTCTTCTCCTAAGCTTCGCCACTTCTTCATTCACTTTTGTGACATGTTGCTCATAGATTTCTGCCAGTGGCTTAAAAGTATGTCCTCCATGCTGGGAAATAACAAAAGAAAAAAGAAAAAAGAAAGAAATCACCTAGGAAAGAGGAGAAAGAGGAGGTAGGAATACTGCATCTCATTTTAACCTTATTCCACTCCTATTAAATTACTGAAAGAGAGGGGAAGAAAGCCTCCTAGTGTATCTCTCATTTTGGCAAAGTTCCAAAGCAGATTGTATGTAGGAAGCCTGTCTTTCACTTCCCTTCATCAGTCATGAATTCAGCTTTCTTACCATCAAAGCTTCCTGTCAAGATTTGGAGTCTCAGCAGTCCTCCAAAAATAGACTGCTTCATTCACTGGGCAATTCTTTAACAAGAAGGGTTATTCCATTTTTATTATTATTAAAACACCCTTCCCAAACAAAGACAGCACAGTGTTAACCACTTATATTCCAAACAACAGCAGCAGTCTCTCCTTGAAATACCCAGCTGAGAGGACATTAAGCAGTATGTGGTGAATTGTGCAACTAATACAGCTTTGAAGATATTCAAGATTACAGGCCACGACATTTAAATGATAGAAGTGCTATCTACGATCTTCAAGAAAGACTTACCACCTTGAAAAGATTGTCCAAGACATCATGAAATTTATAACAAGGAAGGTGATTCTGACTTCCTTTTGGCAAAAATTCAATTCACTTCTCAAATTATAATCAGAATGTATCACCTTTCACATTAAATCACACATGCCCACACAACTACAGTACTTGCATGGCAATTCAATAGCCATAACAGCAGTTTCACAGCATTTCTATTTCTTCAAACTGCCATCAAACATAGGGCTTGTAGTCCCTTACTGTAACATGCCACACGCACACGAGCAGGTCTCTTCTTACCATTCCTCCCCAAAGCGCACACTGGTGGCAGATACACTTCTTACAGGTCCAGCAGAAAACACTAAGCTTTTCATGATGATTTTCACACCTTAAACAAAAAATGCTCATATCATCAACAGAAAACACCTACGAATTTTCTGCAGACATAGTTTAACCTTTGTGCTTGTTTTGTTACCCAATACTGAGAGGAGAGTAAAGCACAAAACACCAGCAAAGTTTTGGAAGAAGAATACTTATTTTCAGCAAAACCCTTTTGTTAAATAAATATTGTTCTTGGTACTCTCTCAGGAAGTGCTTCAGAAAGATAGAGAGAAAGCATGTTACTGAAATGGGATTTCTACCTAGCAGATAAAGGGTATCATCAATGATTCCAGCTCAGAATTGTACAAGTTAATACTTCACTTTATTCAAATCCTAATCACACACAACCTGAAGTAACTACAGAGCAACGGCTCATAAGCTTTTTGGACAAACTGATCTTTGTAATTTCTTAAAATTTCAGGAGCAGCATCAATCAACAAACTGAGCACAGGCCAGACCTAAAGTACACATCTCTCCCCGTCTCCATCAGGATTCAGAAACTCGGGGGAGGAGGCAAGCATAGAACACATAACTCCTGTCCATTTTTCGGAGCTGCTTCTCACACTTTTCTCCTCCAAATCTCCAGAAGGTATCTTAAAATACATCCTAGTAACGGGATAAAACCAGGAGAAAAGCCTGCTAAGAAATTGCTCCTAGGAAGAGAATATCAGAAAATACAGGAGACTCTAAAGACGAGCAAGGAGAATGAATAGCACTAACGTGATGGATACTGCACTAGTAGTGCTTTCTGTGGGACCTTCTTTGATCTTGAACTGGGATTATCAATTACATGCTCACAAGAGACTAGAAGACGTCTTCTCACAACAGCTTCTCTGCTTTAATGTGCTGAGATACCAAGTCAGCACCCACAGTCCTAATGGCACTACCAAATAAGCAAGCCATTGAGAGATTTTAATTTCAGATGTGTGGTCACTAAGAAGGGCTAAGAGCCTTAGGAAGTATTACTACCCTTCATCACAGTCCCCATGTCTCTCATTTTGAGCACATTTCGGCTTTTAAGTGCAAGTTATCAGTTTGTTCCCCGATTTTAATAATGAGCTGAAATTAAAAGCCTGCAAAAAGCTTTGTGTCAAGAATGCTTCATTTACTTGTCTTTTTCATTCTCTTCATGCTTGGTGAGATTGCAGAGTTGAAGTGTATCAAGCTGCTGCGTGACCTCTTCTGCCCAACGACAGTTTACGAGCTCTCGTAGCTGCAATGGGGCTCTGCAAGAGGCATTGGTAAGAGTTAGAGCAAGAACCCAGCTCCAGGAGCCAAAAGAGAAGCACTGAAGTGATTTCAGTTCATCAATTCTAGACTATGGGAAAAGACAAAGGCAAAAAGCTAAAGCTGTACTAGTTATTTCAGAATTAAAAGAAAAAAAAAAAAGTTTGAAGTGGATTTGCTCACGTGTGGGTTAGAGGGAGGCAGGAACCACAACGAACCACCCGACAATGACACCCAGAATGGTTACATGGGGAACCCAAGAACTATTTCCAGATTTCTGGATAGGCTTGTGGAACACACTGGGCAAATAATCTCATTTGTCAGTGCTCCTTCAATTTCTCCCATCATTCAGCTATGCCCACCGCAGTGCTTCAATTATTCCCTTTGTAAAATGGATATATTTACCTCCTTACAAGCATTTTAGAGCTAGTGATCAAATACTTTAAAAGCTGAATATTATTCTACAGGAATGGATGGTTAGTTGACTTTAAGTATCTCCCTTCCCTTTGGGGGAAAATATGCTACTTTCCAAGTTTTGGTCTATCACAAGCTCGAAGTGCCAGGTACTCAAGGCCTAGAAGTGCTCAGGGGTACCAGGGCTTGGGGGGACAGGCTGGCCCACTGCATTTAAAAAAAACCCCACCAAACAAAACAAACAAGACATTATAGCTACCTCCAACAAATCTGCAACACATAAGGTAAGTCTCACAAATTATAGGTGTTAAACAAGGACACATTTCAGTCTGAAAGCTAAAATTTCTGATCTCTAACTCTTGCAAGCAAGAAGAGTTCTAAGGGGAACACCTCATTATTACACCTTATTACACCAACTACATGCACTGAAACCAATAGTGTAATAAGGGAAGAACAAAGATCCTGCTTAGCTGGTCACAAAACTAGAACATATTTTAGAGTAAGTATTATTCCAGGGTAAATTTTTATAGTAACACCAGGCAGGTCTCAAAAATCAAGCTTACAAATTTAGCACAAGCTGCACTGAAAAAAGACTGCTAATAACAGGACAGTACATCCAACCCTTGATAATTTATTTCTGATATTAAAAATACCTTACCTACAATGAGGGCACTGAGCTCTTTGTTCAGTCAGCCAACGCTATGAAGGAAAAAAACATTTTTAAAGGCACTGTAAGAAAAGAACTGCAAGCAAGCACATTCTATCATTAATTGGGAGTTACTTCTTTTTATTACAGCCTTCCTAGATTCATCTTTTTTACAGATTTATAATTTAACTGTTCAACCACTTAGTCACAGAAGCAGCTGCTATTTGTATCTTAGTAACAAAGCAACCACTTTTCTTTAGATGTCAAGGACGCTTCAGTTAAAATTATACAGAGAATTTTGAGATACCAAACAGTCCATTAGAAATCACACACAGAGCACAGACTCCCATAGTCAGAGCCTGAAGAGCACGTTCAACAAAAGAAAGCAAAAGACACAGCAAGAATATTTTTCAGAGTCTAAATTATTAGTCTTCAAGGAAACTTACTTCTTCTCCTCAGGCTATTTATACACAAGTTTGATACCTGCAGCTCAATAATCAAATCCACAAGGATCCTTTGAATATTTCTCTTCCAGAAAGCTCCAAAGACAAGTAGCTGAGGAAGGAGCTTCATCTGCCCACTACAAGTGTGAAAGCTTGGCAGTTGGAGTACTTACGTTTGCCATCACACAACTATATTTAAAGATTCTCATGAATAATCTCTCACCACCCAGCAACAATATGTCATCTAACATTTTAAATATGTAACACGAATTCTTCACCTATAGTTCCTGTCACAGCTTTCAAAGTGAATGATGATTGTTCCAGTTTCTGGAAATACTACTTGAGGTCTGAAAGCCTCAGCTGAACCTTCTCTCACCACACTAACCCATAACAGCGTCTGGACTCAGAACTGAAGTGTTTTACTCTGGTAACCATGACCTTAATAAATTAATTGAGGTGCTTCAGATGCTGCTTCAGCCTGCTATACCAGACTCCCCTGGGAAAGATTCTGTCTGTATCTGATCATATCATACCAGTTTGGTAAGCACTTAAAAACATCTCCAAGATGATACGAGCTGTTATCATGACCTTCTGGTGCTCCGTGGCAGGTGCAAAGTCAGCATTTGATTCCTGTTCCAACTTCTGTCTTCCATACGGGCACCAGTGACTCTCAAAAGATGCTAAAGAAGGGATCATTATACGCCTGTTTCCTAAAAGCAATTATTCCAGATCGTCCCTATAATTAGCACTACTGAATGCAATGCACTGCCTGCCTAGTTTTCTCTCAGTGTCACAAAAGATTTTGAAAGGAAAACTAAAGAGCACAGAGCAGGAGAAAGGAATCCTTGGAACTCCAGGAAAAAGGGCAAGAAAGAAGGAAGAATGTGTTTGTAACATCAGTAGTTTTTAAAGTTCACACATTTGCAAGAATAAACTATAATAAGCAAACTTACCCGAATACAACTGAAACAGCACAGCTTGGAGCAATGAGGACACAGCCGTGCATCACGCAGTTTTTCCATACAAATAAAACATCTGAATACTTCAGCAATGCTCTGCAAAGGGTAGATTATTGCTATTGTTAAGCCACATACTTCAAACACATCAGAGCTGCATTTGTTTCCCAGGCAAAGTGCCAGGTTTCATGAACACAGCCCCATTCCAAACAGCTGCGGATAGCACATCTCAGTGAGCTACAACACCAAACACCCTGGCTCTCCTCCCCGCCTTCTCCTACGCTACACCATCTCTCAGCACCCACTTCAGAGCGCTATTCTTCTTCAAGGAATAGTTGCTTTCTTTGGTTTACCTTTTTCCAAGAGAGCTTTCCCATAGGCAAGGTATTATTCCTACTTCATGTGTTCACAGGGGATTGAACAGTCACCCAAAGTAACTGTGCTGCACCTGCAGATTCTGAACCCATGAGTTTCAATGTACTGGCAATAAACCAATGCAAAGGCACGGGAAGTGCAGGTATGTATTATACAGAATGCCAAAGAAAGGGGCTGAATTGGACAGGGATTTTCTTTTTTCTACTTTTATAGAATTCACATTGCTTTAACGTCTACCATTAGCACTCGCTCCACTATTTCTACACTTTCCCACACCCCATTTAATCAATCCTGCGCAATAAAAATGTAATTGAACGTATATTTTTAGCATAGCCCTTTGAAAAGAGAAGCATTTTGTTCTAGAATACAATCATCTCGCCTCTCTCCAGTCCCAAAAAGAGAAAGGGATTTTGAAACACCAACTGGCGTTTGCTTTCCACATTGACAGATTATTTCTTTTTCACTGATAAGAAGTTTTACATTCTGTATTGCACAGGAGTTACATCTCTGTTGGCTTTACTATGGAGCTTGGAAAGATTCTTCAGATGAGCTAGTTTTAAAATTACAAGTTAGCACAAAGGTGAGGCATATCTTCAATATCTAGAAATAACAGCACCTCCCATTCGTTAGTATCTTGGTTAATGGTTGCAAATCATTGAAATGCAGCACAAGCGTTTCCAGCAAGTTATCCCACAGGGTCTTTCAAATTCTTCTCCTGTTTGGCTGCTATTAATACAGGGACCACAACAGCGCACACAAGCTGTCCGTGTCACAGCCAGCCACCACCACACGCTGTGCCTTCAGCCATGCCAAGGCGGGTTCTGCCAGCGCCAGGTCTCCATCCACCTCCAATGATCCACCCGTTTATTTTCTAAACCCGACCACCGAAAATAACTGCGGGTCACCGAAAAATGCCACCTCTGCTCCCTTTCTGCCCACCTCATGGGCGCATATACCAGCTCGGCTCCCTCCCAGGCGCATCCCTGCCCACCGCATCCCTGCAACCCGCTCGGCTCCCCTCAGGCCGCCCATGGCCGGCTCCCGCCCGCCCTTTCCCCTCACGCCAGGGCAGCGGTCGCAGCCCGGAGCCACCGCCGGTTCCCCCCGTAAACAGGCCAGTATGGCCGGCCCCAGCCTCCCGCTGAAGTGCCCGACCCCGCCGCTCGCCTTTCCCCACGGAGGAGAAGGAAGAGCCGCACTGCCGGCTCCCCCGCGGCCTCGGGGGCTGCGCTTCCCCCGCATCGCCCTTCCCGCCCTCCCCTGAGGGAGCCCAACCGCCGCCCAGCAGCTCACCTCCACGCTCTGCTCGTCCATGGCGGCAGCAGAGGGAGGCTCTCCCCGGCCCTTCTCCCTCCCGCCTCGCCCGGAGAAGGGTGTTTAGGAGCCGGCGAGGAGACGCCATGCCCCGGCCCCCGCCATGTTCGCGGGGAGCGGGGCAGCTCCGCCCTCCGCCCGCCCGCTGAGGGGAGGTGCGGCCCAACGGCCGCCCGCGCTGCGCAGGCGTGAGGCGGGCGGGCGCAGCATGGCGGCGCTGAGGCAAACGGTCTGTCCCTCAGGGATCTGCGGCTGAAATGGTTCGAGAGAAGGAGCTCCGCGCTCGTTGCTGAAGCCAGGTTTCGGGAGCGAGCGCAATGGAGGTAGCGCTAAGCTGGCGCCAGGGCTGTGCGGATCGACACGCCTGACAGGGCTTCAGGAACAGGCCGGGCATATGTCCTCGGGGCTGCGCTAAAGGACACTCGGCACAATCTGAGAGTCATTGAATCGTCTCGGTTGGAGGGGACATTTAAGATCATCGAGTCCAACCATCGACATCACACTGCCAAAGCCATGTCCCTCATCACCACGTCTACCTGTCCTTTAATCTCCTCCAGGGATGGCGATTCCTCCGCTCCCCTCGGCGGCCTGTTCCAGTGCTTGGTAACCCTTCTGTGAGGAAACTTTTCATAATACCCATCCTAAAACTGACCTCCCATCCTAAAACCTCCCCCAGCACAACTTGAGGCCACAGCAACTTGAGGTGATGCAGCCTTGGAGGCAAGAGGGCATCCTCAGCAGCAGCTGTCATAAAACTAAGTTCCCTCTGTCCTTCCCAACAATTTCTTCTTTTCTTCCCCTGTTCCTCCTCCCAACAGACTCTTACATTCCTGGGTGTTGATCAGCACAGAAATCAGCCTTTCTCCTCCTCAGGCACTAATTGAAATTCCTCCCCTTTGACAGTCATTTTTCACAAGGAAGTGCAAGAACTTAATATTAGCTTCACGTACATTACTCTCTCAAATTAGGCTGAAATAAACACATTAAACCTGAGGAAAGAAAAATCCACCCTACCCTGGTTTTTTGGTGTTTTTTAACTGCGAGGGTGGCAAAACACCACGAGGGGTTGTGAAGTCTTTCTATCCTTAAGAGTTTTTCAGGAGATGGCCCTGAGCAACCTGCTGTTGTCAGCCCTGCTCTGAGCAGGGGCTGGGATGGACAATCTCCAGAGATCTCTTCCAACCTCAGCTATTCCCTGAGTCTGCAGTTTCGCTGGACTGTGAAAAAAAACACACCAGTTCACATCAAAGGAAAAAGTAAAAGGGTCAGGGACCAGTGTCAGGGGTTAGGAGCGGGCTCAGGGGCAGGAGTCACACAAACAAAAGCGTAATAAAAAAAATCTACGGCCTCAGCTTTCATTGTTTATTCAGGAATGTAAGTACAATTAAGTGGTTTGGGTTATTTCTCTGAAAAACCCATTCAGGAATGTTAGCAAGAAGTGTCACACACCTA
The DNA here is from genome assembly GCA_013400555.1 of Jacana jacana. Lineage (NCBI taxonomy): Eukaryota > Metazoa > Chordata > Aves > Charadriiformes > Jacanidae > Jacana > Jacana jacana. The sequence continues at coordinate 86,567 of VZTM01002081.1, forward strand.
GCAGTACTCTAAGAACCCACCAACTACAGACTGATAAAATATCCAAGATAAAAACCATTGAGGTCTGGTATTTTAACTCTCCAATTTAAATATTGTCAATAGAGTTGTATACAGAAACAGTAACAGCTTTCCAGCTCCTGGGCACCAGAGAAATACTTGCTCGTTAGCAGTCTAGGAGCTATGACTGAGATGCTCATGTGTCAAATGAGAACGGACTGAGCTTACATTTACACAACTAATTTAACATTCCCTTGTTTGTCAAGTTCCACAACAGCAAGTTCTTTCAAGATTTGTATTCTTGAGTCCGTGGCTTTCATGTTCATCTTGTTCATCTCTGAAACACTCAGCGCTGCTCTGGAAGACAAAAGCAAACTATTGAGCAAAACAACTTTGTAGGGCTGGCAGAAAAAAGGCTAAAAAGCACTTGCTGTTTAATGCATGATTTTTGCAAGTGCTCTGTAATTCTCATACTTGTTCTGATTGTCATCAACTTCTGTGTGCTGCTTCAAAGAACAGCCCTTTGCTAACCCAGCCTTGGGGCTAGAGAGAGACAGAGTTAAAAACATCTTCATTTTTCATGTCATCCTGCAATAAACACACAGCCAACATCCAGAGAGGGGCCAGGGCTCAGGGAGGTGGGAAGCGCTGGTTCAGGGGCCGTGGCTCAGCGTAAGGGCTTTGCTCACCCAGTCTGGATGCAGATTCCAAACACTAAACAGGTTTGGTGATATGAGGGTGTCAGCAAAACTTTCCTGAATAGGCCCGGTTTGGACATCTGTACCGTCAAACCAAAGTGGGAGAAAAAATCTGTTCTGAAGAACCCGACATTCAGGTTTGAAAATTATCAAATCATACAAGCCATTTTTATACAAATCTAGGGGGCTTTGTATGATGGCCTAACGCTTTGGGGTATGTACCTAACCAAGAAGGGTACAGGGTTTACTTCAAATCAAACTATGAAGTTATAATATCATAGAATCATAGAATCATTTAGGTTGGCAGAGACCCTTGGGATCATCAAGTCCAACCATCAGCCCTACTCTACAAGTTCTCCCCTACACCAGATCCCTCAACACCACATCCAATCTACTCTTAAACACAGTCAGGGATGGGGACTCCACCACCTCCCTGGGCAGCTGATTCCACTGACTGACCACTCTCTCTGGGAAAAACTTTTTCCTCATGTCCAGCCTAACCCTCCCCTGCTGCAGCTTGCAGCCATTCCCTCTTGTCCTGTCGCTCATTGCCCGTGAGAAGAGACCAGCACCAACCTCCCTACAATGCCCTATATAGCAGCAAATGGGTAACCAGCTGGTTTTGTTTAATTTGAAAAGGCTGAATTTCTTTACAGCTTATAAAATTCTTACTGATGAACGGCTTTAAGTCTTACCTGTTCTTATTTACAACAAAGTGGTTAAATAACTCCCTGTACAAATTGTTCACGTCTGCCAGTTTAACAGTACTTCTGATACTCCTTGGTACAGTCATATATATTTCCTCAGTCAGTGGTTTGAACTGCACTTCTGAAAAATTAGAAATAAGAGATACTTTTTTCTTCAGAAATTAGGCCAAAGATAGAAAGTACTTTCATTACTTTTAAAGAAACCCCCTAAATGGGTGTAAAGGAATGGTTTTGCCAGTAAAAAGAAGGATGACTGTAACTAAGGGGTCAGTTTCTTAAATTATAGTCTGAATTCTTCACTTCACATGAAATCAGTAGTTACTAGTGCCTGAGAGTGAAAGTTGTGAGTCTATTGTGCATCATAGGCCCTATGTTTTTTAAATGACAGAGCTCAGACACCATATCCAGGTCTCAGCCGATTCCTACCTGCTGTGAGATTTGGGCCTATTACCCTAGGGGTAATACAGCCCTTATTTGCCAACTGAAGTTATTTACAGTATCTTCCATTTTCAGAAATTAAACAGTTTAATTCATTGCTCCCTGACTTCTAGGTGGTAACTTGGTATGTTTAACTGTTGAGAGTTCAGTGTCACAGATGGAGCTCACTGTTGAGAGACTGGTACTATGCACAAAGCTCACGTACTGGGGGGGCTGGGGGCGTGTGTGTGATCAGTCAAGGGGAAAACAAACCCCTGAAAGAAAGCAGCAGGAAGATTAATCTTTCAGCACTTACCTTCAGTGGAGCCAGGGCCTGTAGATCCTGAACAAAAGGGCTAAAAATAAACACAAAATAACGTCAGGAGGTTTTTGAGCTTTTTTTTAGAAATTATTTTTTATAATTGCGTTTCTGCACGAGTAATTACATTTTATCACTGGATAGCCAAGGAACTTGCAGCCACAGAAGCCAACAGCAAAATCTTTAGGCATTAAAGGATAGTTTCAAATAAAAGTAAGTTTAAAACAGATACAGGACGATGTCTATAGAAGCCAGGTGAGCCTGGTCAGCTTTCTCCTCTGCATTCCACCGTGCATCCCGCTGAAAGCACTGCAGGTGCAGCCAGGGGAAAAGCTGGCTGTGCTGCTCTCGAGCAGCCTTCAGAGCCTGACGGTTCTGACAAGCTGAAGGGAGGCTCCATCTCACGCTCCGCAGCCAGAAATACACACTGACAAAAAATATCCAGGGCCTTTGGGACATCTTTCTATTCTTTCTGCCTTTCAGAGAACACCTTCAGCCACACTCAGTGACAACACAGGGACTGGTACCAATCAAACTGGCCCTGGCAGTTGTAGGACACGGCTACGTTTTGCATTGGGCTGTTTTACAGCTGCTGTATCTTAAGCACTTTAGAATTAAACAATGGAAAGGCAGAAATTGAGAGCGTTGATCGAGGTGGGGGAAGGTATTTGCAATCAAAGAGTGAATGAAGCTGCAAGATACTGCACAGCTTTGATGCCAACCAGCCATGGCAATAAAGGGAGAGAAAGCAAGGCATCCTCTGACAGAAGAGCAGTGGGCAGTCAGACGGCACGCAGAAAAGATAAGTCAATAAAATAAATTACTCTCTATTAACCTTCTTTAATATTTCGTTTTTATATGTGACCCAGACCAAATCTTTGCAGATAAGTTATATGAGAAGTTTGTGCTTTGAACAGCTAACAGGATAACATCTGACTTTTAAACAAATATTAGCTGAGATCTATGTTCTACTGCGTTACAGTCAGAATATACTTATTGTTTGGAATATACTCATATTCCAAAACGTATTTAATATTTTACAGGAAATGAAAATTATCTCCATTTTGATACAAATGGGTGTGACTCAATTGCATTCTTCACTCTCACCCAAATTCTGCATTAACAGACCAACAGAACTGACAAGAGCAACCCACTGCATCTCTGAACAGACACATAAACATAGCCCAATGAAAAAATGAGGGAAACAAAGTCTTCCATCAAAGCAATGTTTTTTTCCTTTGTGGACAATTTAACTGGAACAAATCAGAATCGTTATCCATGAAAAATGCAAGGGTTTGTAAGAAACTTTAGCCCCATTTCTGAAATATTACATTCATCTGAGAGGTATTAAGTCACAAAACCAGCAATTCCGGCTCCAGCTGAGCTATACTCAGGATTATTGGTTTCTGGAATAGTGACACTCTGTGGCCTAATTACCTCTTCCGCTAGCGATTCCGTTTCTGCAGCAGTTTGGCAGGTTAACTGCTGTGCCGCGGCCTGTTCTTCTTCTGACAGAGGTAAGCGCTACAAAAAATAAAAAACAAACAAAAAACCCTAAACATAGAGATCTCTCATACATTTCAGAGAGTTATAATATGTACAGGAGAAAAAATAAGTATTTGTACAATATTTGTGTAGCCCTTTTCTCATGGAAACTAATAATAGACTCCAACTTTCCTTCAAATGAAAGCAAATTTACAAGTATTCCTGAAAAATCCAACCATAATATTCCTTTAACATGATTCAAGAAGAGAAGATAAATTATTCCATTAAAAGAAGTACTCTACTTAAAGACATTTCTCCATAAGTTTAACCCATCTTTGGTTTAGGAAATGTACAAATCTTTATCTAAAAGATCTAAATATAACTCAAGAGACAAGTCTTTAACAAAATCCACACACGAACTCATTCCTGACAGCATAACCTTCGAATACAGGCAGAGAAAAGAATTCTTCCTTTCTGTGACCTATAACTACCTTTAAATCCTTATACAGCATATTTTATCCATGAAGACTTACCAGTTACTTGTCTAGAGCTGTTGACAGTTTAAATGTGAGCTCAGGCAACTGTCATTAGAACATTAAAGTGCGAGCTGAGATCTGGGAGTAAGTTTTAGTCACACTAGTTCTGTCTTTGCCACTAGACTATTAATAACTTTTCTGATCTAAATCATCTTATTTGTAACGGGAAAAAATTAATATTTTAACAACCTCTTCAAAATGATAATGAAGCACGTCTGAAGACCACTTAGGAAAAAATGGTGGTGGTGATGTATTGTTTTGGGTTTTTTTAGTAGACAGATAGGCATTATCATACTGCAAAAACCTTATTTCTTCATCCAAACAGCAACTCCACCACGTGTGTTAAAACATGTTGGTTTTAACTTACGTTAGACAGTGAAAATACATGTGCCATTGAAGAGCTCTTTTGCCTTATAAAATTGGTTTCACTTTCTAATTTCTGTAAGGTAGCTCCTTTGAAAAACTGTCAGTACAGAACAGGGACACAGCTGTGCACAAAAGCATGGATTTCCATGAAACTATTCAAACGTGTCACACTATTACGGTGTTACTTCAGCTCCAAACCGAACACCACTACCTTAACTGTTCAGTGGTGAATCAGGTTTGTGATTTACAGAAAGAGCTCCAATCTTGCAAACATATCTTCAGGTAAACTGTCTTCTTATCTTCTAAGAGTCTGCATGTAGAAGTTTCCAGTGGAGCTACTGACATAGTGAAGGTTACACAAATCCGCGCTCCTTTCCAGGAGTGAAACCCGAGTGACTGAAATGAGAATACTACCTCAAGATCAGCATGTTGCTGTAATGCCTGAACCATCTTCATTGTGTTCTCCAGAGCAGCACGGATGCCCTTCATGGATTCTCTCTGCTCTATGGAAACTTTTTCCAGCTGCGCACATAGCATTTTATAACGAGATTTCACCACTGAGAGTTCTTCCAAGAGAGCAACTGGATTTTCCTATGTGGAGATTAAAAGTACATTTAAATTATTTCAGTAGAGAAAATTAAGGTGGCCACATATGAACTACAAGCGTTGGCACGAGAGCCACTAAAATATAACATGAAACAACGCTTTATGATGAAAAGTGTGGCTGTAAGAATCTGTTTCATCTATATGCTTACTTTTTCATAAGCAAAAATAATAGATGGTGTTAATAAAACAGCACAACTCTCTGATTCCACAACACATACAGGAGGATGAGTTTATCACATTCTTGGATTTTAATGGCTTTTCTGAGTTGCGATGAATTAGGCAATTTGAAGTTAAAAGCTTGTTTTTCCACTATATGTCACAATATACATGGCAACAAGGGCTCTTTTATAAAATCCTTTACATGTTGCCATTTACTGTTTTCCTCTTCCTCTTGTCTCTCCCCCAAATCTGAGTTTAGTCATTGCTTATTAGCAAGTTTATCTTTGATCTCAGAGCAAGGGTGCGCTTTAGCTCAGATTGGAATCTGTCTCTTCAATTTAGGTGTTAACACGTCTACTCATTCCTCAAAGAGAACATGGGAGAATTTCACTATACCAAGGAATCAAGGGGGTTCCGTTGCTTCTGTACTTGCACTGAATTCATGTTAGGTCAGTTATCTTGACATGTGATGCAAGAAATAATTTATAATAATAATAAAAAAGTAACAAGTAGATAAAAAGAACCACCATATACATTAGAATTAAAGAAAATGACCCCTTTATTACCAACAACGCAAAATGCAATAAAATCTATTCATTTAATCTGAAAATACTACCTCTGCTGCTGTATTATCAGGAAGACTTTTCATTATTTCAAACTCCAGCCTGTGTTGAATATAATCCAGATCAGATTCTGCCTTGTGGAACTACAATATTTAAGATAAGACACAGAATATTAAAAAAATAATTGCAGACAAAACCCCAACAATTTGCTTTCCTGCATTTCAGGAAAGCAAAAGTCAGATAGCTCCGTTCTAAAGGCTCCCGCAATATAACAGTAAGTTTCTGTTCCTCCACTCTATCCCATTAGCTAACGTTTGCCAATTGCACTGACACGCTTCTAGCCTATAACATAAAAAGCAATAAACTTTCACACTTGAAGGTTTCCTCCAAGGTATAAGAATCAAATGTGTGTGTACACACCACCCCTGTTTTATCCTCTTTCCATCTCTCTAACCCAAATGACCCCATTGTTCTCTTTGCATCTTGCCATTAGTCCCTTTTTCACGCAGCTCCCCGAAAAGGTAAGTTTTATCAATAGAAAAGAACATGCATCCTTTTAAAACTGATCTTTGCTTGACGCAGAAGACACTTGTGGGGTTTTTCTTCCTGAGATATTACCAGATTTTTCATCAATTTTTAGAGGTTTTCCTTGGCTAGCTGCTTTTCTTTTGAAACATTAAAAGTTCTGTTAGCAAAGCTGCAATACTCAGTTTTTTACACAGCAGAGATTATGAATAAGCATCCGAGATCCAAGCATATCAACAGAGATTTTATTCCTAATTCTATTAGGAATGCATTCTCTCAGATCACTATAATACCCATAATACATTTTGTTATTCCCCAATAACTGAGACTGACAAATAGGTAATAAATTTGATGACATCACATTTCTTTCCTTGGGATAAATAAGCCACCAGAGAATTATCTAATTGCCTTGTAAAACAGTCTGCTGATAGCATTATTACTTAATTAATTTTAGTCTGCAATTTTAATTTCTATTAAGGACTTCTGCTTTAAAGAGAAGAGGTTTTCCCAGCTCACAAAAACCTCATAAATCTCTAACTGGGGACTTTGCAGTCGCAAAAGAAACAATGATGAAAGCAAGTTAAAAATGTTTGTAACTTACTTATCAATATAAATAGTGATAACTAAGTTATTAACTCTAAAGTGACCATGACACCTTTTTAAAGGATAAAATAAAGCTATATTCTTTAGCTGTATCCAGAGGCACTAACTAGCAGTGCTCTAATGGCCTTTGGCTGTAGCCTGTAGCCGGGCCTGGACACCAAAAGGATGTTTATGTTTTAAACATCACCCTTGGGATCCACCTTCAGGAACTGCCATTAATACCTTTGAGGATCTGGAACATCAGGGAGCCTAAAGGAATAGTGTTCCACCCAAGATTCTCTACAAGTAAAATCTCCTTGCTGTTGTAGTGAAAACATATGGTCTTTTGTATATATACACACCTTCAGGAAATATTCAAATAATGGCTTAAAAAAAAGGAAAATAAATCTAGTGAAGTCCTTGAGAGTCTATAGATCAAAGGGAAAGCTTTCACCTTTCACCTTTTACTCCTGCAACTTACCACCTGACCAACAAAACTCCTTCCCAAATCTACCGCAGACACCAGTCGTGATAAATGCAAGAATAAAATGCCTTTTATTACACCATGTATTTTTAAAGAGTTCATGAGGGATTTTCCCTAACTCCTCAATCACTTCTGTTCCCCTCCGCTAGCAAAAATGTTTAGGTTTTAATTTCTAGGGGCAGGCACACCAAAAAGATAATTTTATGGTTTTTTTCAACTCCTCCATCTAATCATGAGTTAATGGGAACGAAACCAAAGAATATGGGTGGCTTTCAAAATTAACCATGAAGCTCTGTTCCTAAAATATTCAATACTGTTAATTTGAGATTTACAGAAGGACAGAAAGCCACTAACACCATGCTACTCCTGTGATTCAAGATATTAAAAATGGAAGGTGAAGCTGAAAGCTGTGGCTATAATTGTAAGAGTTGTCTTCATGAAAATATTAACACAGTTCAGTATCACTGCTTTCTCCTGAAAGGATGCTAACTGTCAAGGAAGCAAAATTTATTATCAGCCACTAAAGCACACTACAAGCACTGCCACAGATTCCTCTGTTGTGATCCGTTTTTCCTTTGGTTTAGAAATATTTATTTCTTGCTGTATGTTAAGAAACATACACCTGCAAAAAAATCTCCCCTGAAGGTTACAGGTTAGGACCATTGGCACGATACGTCCTGTACCACAATCACACAGAAAATGCAGTTTGTGAAACATAAATTTGCAGGTTACTCACGGGCTTCGAAGAAAGCGTTAGAAAGTGTGAGGCCAGACTCAAGCCACCGCTGTGCGCTCTGCTTTCAGATGCTTTGACAATACTATTGCACTGCTAGCTGTAGAGTACAGTAGTGCAATAAAGTCAGAGCATTCGTTAGCAGCATCAGTTCCCTACAAGTCATCAATACACTCAAAACACGTACCGGAAAAAAACAGGTCAAGTCAGACAGTGGTTTCTGTGGATCATGGAGAATTGGATAAGGTTAATCAAGTCCCACTGTGGACACACAAGAACTCACGTGTTTCAAGACACTGTTATTCATAATGCCCATCATACCACTGACCAAGAGTGGGAAAATTAAGAGGAGAAAACCACCCAATAAAACACTCAACCCATCTGTCAGAAATTCAATTTCAAACCATTTGGTGCTCTTTTAACTAGAAGCTACATTTCCAAATGCACTTATTTTTCAGATTTACCTCATAGCAAGCAAAGACTCTAAACTGCTATGAGAGAGAACCTGCATTACGTGGAACATTTCCGGTGTCCAGGGACACCAGAGTTTACTCTTCTTGTTTGCCGGTGGTGAATCACTTTAAATGCACTTAAACACACACTCATTTCCCAACATTGTGGAGGTACATTAGTACTGGGGTAACCACGTGGATGCTGGAGCACAGTCAAAGCGAGGGTGTATTTCATAAATCTCAATAAAGGTGTTTCTTTCAAACAAAACAGTAACTTTATCTAAAAAGTCTGAGAACTCTTAGGGTTTGAGGGCAGTAAGATTCTTAACAAAAATGCAAAGAAAGAGGGGAATGGAGTGGAGAGGGGTGGATGATCGCTAATGCACACAGAGTAGCAACCCGACTCAACTCCACACCCATAGCATTTCTCTGGAACACGCTTTAGGAAATAAGAATTCTATACAGTGTTCTTTCCTTTTTGTAGGGCACTTATTCCTAAGGAAACACACCAACAGTTGATGGTACTTGTCAGTAAATGACCAGTTAATGTTTCTCTGTGGCCAATAACAGAGAGTGAGGAGAGAAAAAAAATAGTAGCAATCCCATGTGAAAGTCGTTTTGCAAACCACAGTCTGGTCTCAGACAGTGACTTTTGACTTAGGACTATAATAATAATAATAATGAGTAACGTAGACAGTATTGCTGGCCAATGCCCTTTTAACATTGCACTGCTTTTTGTGCATGATCACTAGTAGTACAACATAAAAAGGGCACTGGACAGACACCACTCGCATTGAAAAAAAAGCCAAAGTCCACCATCTCAAAAATAAAGTGACAGAAATTATCTCCCTTGCTCTGAATGACGCACTCTCCACTCACCTGACAGTTTATTCATTTGTTATCAATTTTTACTAATAGGATGCCCACAAAATTTCTCTCATTGCAGACTGCTGAAGCGTGCACTGGAAGGCACAGGCTGAGCATGTGAAGTCCTGAGCGCTGGAGGTTAATGAAATAGTTGCTGTATAGAAGGACCCATTTATCACCAGCCACTACCATGGGCTGCATTTTCATTAGAGGCCTGATTCTGCGTCTGTTGAAGGTGCTGGAAAGATCTCCAGTCCCAGCTGACTCCAACACTTGTGCAGCACAGCCTCAGGTGCCCAAGTCCTGAAGTACAGCACCCAGTATTCTTATTTGACTTGTTATCAAGCCAGCTTTACAACCTTTTGCATAATAAAATCTCATCTTCTTTGTAGATGTCGTGGTTCATTCAGCTCTTCTTGTTATTGTACTCTGAGCAACAGTCTTAAATAACCATCAATTACCTGGTATTTTCATACACGGTGTTCTATTCAAGCTCCTACAGATTAGTTTATCCCTGGTTCCATGAGACTATAAAATGAAGCTTTCCATGAAATGCATGTCAAAACCTCTAGGGGAATAAGAAGTGTTATTTTATCACACTTCGGTGGAGAGAGCTGACTTCACAGGAAATCCAGGAAGGAGAGACAATGGGCAGAAAGAAAAGCCAGAGACACGAAGCTGCAATAGGTGAGACATAGCTGCCAATGTACACACTCTGATACAACACAGAAAAACATTGCACTTTTGAATGGGCTTTGGATATAGGAAACTGATAAGTGACATTGTTCAAGGTGTATTTAAGAAATCACTGTTTTCTTAAAAGAAGAAAAGAAAGAAGAAATCAAAAAGAAACAGACAAAAATGGACTGCCTTGTGTCACCCAGCAGTTTTAAAGGACCAGCAGCAGCCAGGACCATCTTCCATCTTCTGCTAGAAGAATTTAAAAGCAGAATCCAATGCAAGACTAGCAGGGTGAAATCAAAACCAATTCATCAAATGGATGACCCAAATGATTTGGGGCAATTAGAACAAGGAGAAAGCCCAACCTATAATCTCAAAACCTTCAGAAGTCGTTACACACCCGTTATGTTACAATTGACCTGACCAAGATTTCCACCTTGAAATGACCTGTACAAGGATCATTTTGGTCTACTCGCCAAGTAGACTATGACAGTGTCCCATCGCCGCCTTCTCCCACTACCATTTATAAAAGCCCCTGATTAACTCTGAGGGGGGCGGAATACCCCTTTGATTATTTACATGTCCCAAAATTTGAATCAATAATCAGCAAACTTTAAAAGTAAGATTTTCAAAAAACTACAGAAACAAAGCACAACATTAAGTAAGTAAACACGTATCAACATCTAACCTGGGTTCTTTCTAAACAGATTTCAAAATTATTATTTCCAATTAGGCTTTACAACAACAGCAACAGAAAATACTGACAAAGGATACGGAGAGATCAAGCTTACACTGTGTGCAAGGCTGAGGGCTTGAATTTGAAATTAGACAACTTCAGAGCTCTGACAAGAACGTAGTATGTCACCAAATTTGAGCACTGTATATTCTTCCCACTCTAAGTACTCGGTACCACGACTGCAGTTCAGCAGCCAAAGAAGAAAAATAACTCCACCTCCTCAAAAGCATGGTTTCTTCAAAGGAAAATAACAAACAAAACACACCCCCTTGGTTTTGAAGTGCGGTAAAACTGAGAATTAGGTAGGACAGTTGGACTCTCTCAACCAAGGCTGGCATTTTGGTGTTTATTCAAATTCTTACTTACTATTCCTTAACCAAAATAGTATTGCAGCTTAAAATATTCACTCTTACTATGGCAGTGGCATACAGGTGCCAAAGGCACATCAGCAGAACACACTCACATTTAGACAGCTTTCAGCCAGTTGTTTCTTTTCAGACAATAAACACTTACTGGCCCACAGTTCCCAGTGCTTTAAGGGATGCCTTTATGCTGGTGCTAGAGCAAAGCCACTGAAGGAGCAATAAGTAAAAAGTAAATGAAACAAGTTTAAATGTGAAGCATTAAGCAGCACACCAATTGTGTGTATAAAAGTGAAAGTCTGGGACTCGTTAGGTTAAGGGATAGTGTGGCTATACAACATCCCTGCCGTGTTCTCCCAGTGTTCCTCCTATTCTTAATTTCTCTTGAATATTGCCCTTTGGTGATGACACTGTGTACAGGTGAGAACCAGGAGACAATTGAACTCATTTTTACTCATTGCTTAATTAGAACTTGAAGCAAAGATTGCCAGAGGAGAAGGAAGAAACAAAGACAAACCTATTGTTATTTATTATTTGTCTCTGTATTGAATAATGTAATTTTTTTCCTCCACGAGGACAGTAACAGTTTATCAATTAAATTACTAACTGCTAACAGTGCTGCTGGGACAATTAAAATGACAGAAAACTTCTGGAAGTTTCCACACAAAAACCAAAGGAGCGTCATGTTTTGTAGAACGATGTCACTTCAATTTACATGGGGAATTAGGAATATAAACTACAGTACGTATATAAGCATTTGTATGCATAAAATATTCCCACATCATTTTAACAACAACAACAAAAAAGTACAAACAAGATTACATTACATAAAAGCAAAAATTAAGATCAGGATTTGCAGGATGCCACAGGGAACTTGGCTGTTTAAATAGAGAGTTGCCCAGTGCTCCTCAAGACATGAAAGCATAGTATAGCTCAGCTCTATTATTTTTTTCTTTTTTTTTTTTCCCTTTTTTTTTCCCCTTCGCTCTTCCAGCAGTGACAGAAAGTCGGTTATTACCCAAAGTAGCTCAGCCTCGCCTTAAGGGGCCGGCTCAAAGAGTGCTGCGACCAAGTTAAACACTGTGAAGAACTACAAGAACGTGAAGGACTTTGTAAAAAGCCACCTTTCTCCTCAAAACGGGCTGTCTTCAAAACTCCCCCAAAGGAGGAAGGGCTGCAGGAGCCAACCTGCTCCCACTTAAAGGGTGGCGGGCGAGCGGCCCCCACACGCCCCTCACCTCAGGGCGGGCGAGAGGCCCGGCCCGGTAGCGCCCACCCACGGCCAGGGGAGGGGGGAGGCGCCCCACCTCCCCTTCCCGAGGCAGAGAAGCAGCTGTACTCGAGGAACGGCACCCCAAGGGGAAACCAACCACCCCGGCGAGAAGCCATCCATCCATCCATCCCGGCGCGAAGCCAGTCTCCCCGCCTCAAGTGAACCAGGCCGCCGCCTCCTCCTCTCCTCACACCCACCACCACCCCCCAAAAAGGAAGAATGGTCCAGCCCAGGTGAAGAGCTCCACCCTGAGAGAAAATGGAGCGGCACCATCAAGCCCCGCCTCTGGGGGGGTGGGGGGGGGTGCGAGAAAGGGGGCGAACAGCGGAATGGACCGGACCAGCCGAACTCGCCTGACCCACACAGCGG